>JAADXR010000099.1:0-76341 GCA_023337935.1 Elongisporangium anandrum | reverse complement strand
GGACTCGAACCCGCAATCTCCCGCTTCGTAGGCGGATGCCTTATCCATTGGGCCACGAGGACAACATTATTCACGACATACCACACTGCATCGCAAACAAAACAAACACAAAACAACCACAAACACACACACCACACACAACGTTCGCAAAGATACTTGAGGGTGATCGGGCTTGTGCATGTGTGTATTCACAGAATTAATATAGGTACATATAAAGTAGGCCGCACAGGGAAAGAGTGTAAGTCCCCGGCAACCAGGTTTAGTTTCTAAGCAAGCCTAGAGAACCAAACTATTTAGAAAAATGAATGTGAAAAAGACCGGAAAATTTTTCCGGAAATCAGTTTTCACACTGATTAGAACAGATAAGTAAAGTGTATTGCCAGAGATTATCACATCCATAACTAAGCTAATAAATGTAAAATGAAGTCGTTGTACCTTGTGATGTTGTCGTCTGGTCTTGAAGGGCGGTGTCCTACGTGGATAGTGCCCTGTCGGTCTGTTAGGACCGTTGGTTTGCACCAAAGTCCTCTGGCACCGCTCATGGAGCAGTGCCGCTAAGGTCGCACCACGTGTCGATCCCCCCCCCCGGGAACGCAGTGCGCCTGCACCGAACGGCGATGAGCCGACCGGTGTTGTGCGGTGTGCCAGCCCCAGATGCGGCGGCTGGCACAGATGCACTCGGCACAGATGAGCCTAGATAGCTCTCTCGCCGAGCGCTTCAGTACACCTAGGCGCTCCGTGAGCACCGAGAAGTTACTCGGTGCCACGGCGCCTAGCGAGCCATACACTAGGGCCCCGAGGTGGACAGTCCATCCCTGGGCCTCTAGTGCACGCTTGATTGGTGCATACTTCGTGAGCTTGCGCTCGCGAACTTGCACCAGGCTCGACGTTGCCATGTCATCGTTGGCCTGGTCCTCCATAGTGATGGCCAGGTCAACGATGATGGCCGTCTTGCTGGCCGACTCCAGAACTTGGATGTCTGGCCGCAGAGCCGGCCCGTCGAAGCCCGGCACCGTCTGGTTGATTCGGATCTCGGTGGTGCCTGGTTGTTGATGGGCGACAGCCCGGAGCGAGCGCTGGATGCGCTGGAGCATGCCGTCATGGCGCGAGCGAATCGCGTCCATGTTGGCGGCGCAGTGGTTGAGAACGTGCGCCAGCGCCTCGCTCCGGGTGCACTCGCTCTGTCTGCAGCGGTCGTTGCCTCGGAGGCGTCGTCGCTTCAGGACAGAGCGAGTGTCAATCTGGTTCAGGCGTGCCTTCACCACGAAGGCGTAGTCCGTGTCCCAGACGTGCTTGCCCTTCGTGATGAAGGCACTGCCTTCACCACCGTGGACTCGCACCGTTCTGCCTTGGTCGACCATGCCCTTCCATCGAGCCAAGTGCTGGAGCTTGAAGTGGAGCTTGACGTGTCGGAGCACCGACTTGTGCTCCAGCCACTTGTCGTGGTGCGACACCTTCAGGTGCAGCCGCTCCGACACACCGTCGAGCTCCTGGGCCTCGAACCGCAGAGCATTGGTGGCAAGGTGCCTCTGGATGTCGTTCCAGAGCGAGCCAATGTCACCATTGCGTGGTCTGCGTGTGGCGTGAGGCGAGTGGTGCAGCTCTGAGTTGAGAAATAGCTGCACCAGCTCGTCCTCGCGGGAGGCCCAATTCTCGGTGTCGAGCTGGAATCGCTTCCGTGCGATCTGCACCACTTGGGTGCGAGCGATCGCACGGATAGCCGGATCCACAGGGTGCAGCATCTGCCAGCTATGGGCGATCTGCAGAGCTGCCGTGCAGGTCTGTGAGCGGCATGAAGCCCAGACCGCCCTGCGACGTCGGCGCGTAGATGAAAGCCGTCGTCGCGTTGGCTGGCATGTGCAGCATGTGCCGGACAGCACGCTGGAGGCTCCTGTCGAAGCCCTCCAGCTGCGACTTCATCGGTCGCAGGTGCCGCAGCATGTACTCCACCTTGGGGTACACGTGGGCTTTGATGGCTCTGAGCACCTGCCACAGTGCCAGGCCCGACCGGAAGATCGCGTGCATCTCGGCCTTGAGCTCGGTGAGCTTGGGGCCGAGCTGCATGCGGTGCTGGAAGTGGTCGAAGCCGTCTCCGATCCCGAGGTACGAGTAGCTCTCATTGATCGTGAGCCTCGGGATCGGATCGCCATCCAGGCTTAGCGTGCACGCTGTGTCGATCACCGGCTTGCTCTGAGACGTGGTGGTGATCGGCAGCAGCGCGCACTTGTTCGGGTTCGCCCGCATCGTCGTCCACTTCAAGAAGCGTTCGACGATGCGGTGGATTGCCTGGATGCTGTCGGCGGTGCCGCTGAAGACCTTGAGGTCGTCCGCGTAGGCCGTGGTGGATATCTTCACACCATCGGCCATGGGCACACCGAGGTCTGGCAGCGCTTGGAGTGCGCGCATAAGCGGTTCCAGGGCTGTGATAAACAGCAGTGGACTCAGTGGACAGCCCTGGAACACTCCAAGCGCTTGCTTCACCGGTGCAGTGATGCCGTCATTGACGTTGTTGATGACGAAATATGCGTCGTCATAGATGCCTCTGGCGCACTCGATAAAGTGCTGGTGCACGCCCAGGTCGCGTAGCACGGCCCACATGAGCGCCTGCGGCAATGAGCCAAAGGCATTCTGTAGATCGTACCACACGACGTAGAGCTTGCGATGGAGGCGGCGGCTCTGGTCCAGGAGCATTGAGCCAACAAAGTTGTGCTCGTTGCAGCCGTTGAACGGTCTGAACCCCTTCTGAGCCGCTGAAAAGCGCTCGTTCGCCTCCGGCAGCATCTGCAGGCGAAAGCGCTTGTAGATGTCGTAGCTGACGCCGTCTAAGCCTGGGCTGGACGTGGCTGTGACGTGCTGCAGCTGCTCCTCCAGCTCATCGGCCCTAATCAGCTCAGTTAGTAGGCCAGGTGCATTTTCTGGTGGTGCCAGACCCGCCATGGTGGCTCGGAACGGCGCTCCTGCTGCGTCCTCGTAGCAAAAGTCCTTCCTTGGCGTGTTCATACCTTGGAAGTACTCATGCAGCGTCGATGCAGCGATGGGACACCTTTCCGTGCTCTGCGGTGCAGTCGCAGCGCCTGTGTCGGTCGCATTCGGTGCCAAAATGGCTGCGATGCACTCTTTCTCCTTGCGCTCGAAGCGCTGGCGGAACTGCGATTTCCGAATGGCCGCTCGGATGCGACCGACACGCCTGCGAGCCTTGCGGATGCCACTTTGGTTCCGTGGCTCTCGCTGCTGTAGTGCGTACAGTGATGCCAGTGCCTCCTCGACTCGGTGCTCTCGCTGGTGTCGAGTCAACGCAAGTGGTCGAAGTGGCAGCGTCGACTGTCCTCTCGGGCGCTGGCGTGGTGCTAGAGTCGCCTGGGCCATTGAGAATGGCTCCAGAGCGTCTCGAATGAGCCTGGGGATGGCACTGATGTAGCCCTCGCCAGTGGCCCAATCCTCGGTGTCCACGATCCTGGCAGCCATGTCGTTGGCCATGTTGGTCATGGCTGCCCGTGCGTGTTCTGCTTCATCCTGGTTGAGCTGGCGGAGGCGCGGTTGCCTCTGGGGCACCACACCTGGACCTGTCTCGAGGGTTGGAAACACCTCTCCACCGTTTCGCCAGGCCAGCTCTTCTTGGTCGAGGCTGTCTTGATCGTCTTGGTCTCGCGCACCGGTGTCGGTGCCGCGGTCTTCGTGGCCGTGGACATGAGTTGGACCTCCTGTTCGTGGCGCCCTGACAGTATCGGCACTGTCCTGGCAGCACTCGTGAAGGCTGGTGGCATGCTCGGCGCACACCACTTGGTCACCGTGGTCGAGCGCATGGTTGTCAAGCCCGTCGGCAACGCGTTTGGCACGTCTGTCGATGTGCCGGAGCCGGTGCTGCGTGAGCTCGCTCAGTTTCGCCAGGACCCGGTTGCGCAACTCACGCAACACCGGGTTCCGAGCACACATAGGCGCCTCGCACCTGCTCGATGACAAGTGTGCTGTCACCTTCGATGAGCAGGTGCACGGCGCCGTGGTGGACCGCACCGCACAGGCCGTTGAGCAGCGCAGCGTACTCGGCCCTGTTGTTGATGCAGTGCGGATCCACCAAATGGTGGGCGCTGGTCCACTTGATGCTGCCGTCGGGCGCGTAGAGAGCAGCGCCGGCGCCGCCTGGGCCTGGGTTGCGCTGGCAGGCGCCGTCGAACCGCAAGGTCCAGGTCTCAGGTGGCTCCTCGGGCTCAGGAGTCGGGGTTGCGGCCGTGGCCGGTGTTACCGACGGTCCAGCTGGCCGTCCCGTGCATGAAGAGCGTCGGCTCTCCTCACTGCTGGGCCGTGGGGCCGTGGTCGGGCCCGTCGTTGTCGTTCTGGGCCGCTCAGGCGGCTGCTTGGTCGTCGTGGTCTTGCTCTTGGTCGCCTTGGTCTTCGTCTTGGTCGTCTTGGTCGTGGTCGTGGCGGTCTTGGTCTGCTTGGCCTTGGGCGTTCTTGGTCTTCTGGGTCTTGGTCGAAGTCGTCCTGGGTCGCATCACTGCCTGCAGGGTCCGCGTGGTGGTTGCGGTGGACGTGGCCGGAGCAGTCGTGATCGTGGTGGCACCTGCAGCAGCACTCTTGGCCTGTACGGGCTTGTGCTGCTGCTGGTTGGTGCTGGGCCGGCGCTTTGGAGCACTGGCCGTCGTCGTCGTGGACGCGCTGGGAGGCCGCTGGGCCTGGTTGGCCGTGGTCTGGCTGCTGGACGCTGGTGCAGCATCCGTCGGCAGCCGAACCTGCCGTGACGCGTCCTTGGCCTTTGTGGTCTTCTTCTTCTTGGGCTTGGTCTTGGGCCGGGGCGTGGTCGCGTCTGACGGCCGTAGATCCGGCCGTGGTGGCGTTCCTGGTGGCGTGGCAGAGGCCGTTGCCGAGCCAGAAGTTGCCTTTTGAGTTGCGGCGGCACCCCTATTAATAGCCTCTGACGTGGCTGAGGGGGCGCCATGGTCGCTTCCGGCCGAGGCCGAAGCGTCGCAGTCCATCATGGGGTCCACTGTAATAGTGGCCCGTGGGCTGCGTGCATGTTGCTGCGCTGGTGGCGCTGCAACCTCATGCGCACATGCAGACACCTCAATAAGAGGGCCCTGCCTGTGTACATGGTGCCACAATAGTGGCTGGCTCAGTACCGTGGCCATCGTGTTGCTGGTTTCCCGGCAGCACGGCGGCCACGGGAGCACAAGCTAGAGGCTCTGGGTCTGCTTGTGGCGGCTCCTCCTGGATGGCTACATTGCTGTAACCGTCCAGTAGGGTCGCAATGGCCGTCTGATCCGGGGCGGACCCCAGACGATCCGGCCTGTCACTTTCGTGACCTGGGTCGTGATGGGTCAGGCGGCGCCGCTTGGCACCGCGCTGTTGGTTTGCTGCGCTCGGGTTCGGGGGGGGGGGAGTCCTCCGTCGCGCAGCGCGATGGAGGACTCGGTGGTGGTTGTGGCCGATGTGGCCGAGCTGCTGCTTGACGCGGCTGGCTCGAACGGATCGGCTGCAGGTGCAGGTGCAGCTGCCATAGTGGCGGCTGCGACTGCACGGGCCACGCGCGTTTCCGTGGCACGGCACTGGGCGCCGTGCATGGTTGCGCGGATGCGCGTAGCGAAAGATGATGCGGGTGAAACGCACGCCGCGGTGCCGACGGAGGTCGGCCAGGTGTAGCGACTGCGCACAGTGCGCACCTAAAGAGGCTCGCATTGTGCGCGTACACGGTGGCGACCGGCGCAGGACGAGTGGCTGGTGGGTCTTGGTGGTGGAGTTCTCTATCACCACCGTCTCGTTCTGCATCGATCGCCGCCGGTCTCATGCCCGTAGGTGCTCTGGGAGCCGAGAAAACACTGTGGGTTCGAGATTTTTCGCCTACGGTACTCTCCCGCCGTGCGTCATCAGCCGATGATGGGCCAGGTCCACTCTGTGACAGGTCGGATTGGCCACGTACGTCAGCTGACGGCCACGGTATTGCGATGGGTTCATCCGTGTCACCCACGGATGAACCCATCGCAGTGCGCGCGGCCGGGCAGGCGGAGAGGAGAGAGAGGGCACGCCAGGGCCGACCCACATGTCGCAGCGTCTGAATGCGCGAGCGTGTGTACGAGCACGGGCGCTTGCGCATGCAGGAGCTGCGACTGGGCGGACGGCGGAGCCACCGGACGGAGAACCGGTGGTTCCGAGCCAACCACGACGGCCCCAGGGTTGTCGGGTGGCTCAGGTGGCGTGGGCGAGGCTGACCACGTGGGCACCGAGGTGTCCCACGCTTGCGTGGCTGGCTGCGACACGGGCCACGAGGCCACGTGCGCTTGCGAGGCTTGCGGGGTCCACATGGCCGTGGACCCTTGCGAAGATGATGCGCCAGCCGGAACGGTGACGTCCATCGAGAGGGCGTCGACCGGATCCAGCTGCGCGAGTGGCAGCTAGAAAGAATCCGGCAGCCGCGGCGTTACCGGCGACGACGGCACGGAGCCGTCGTCCGAGTCGGAGCTGAACGCCCCGACATCGCTCCCGTCGTCGGTGGAGTCCATGGAATCCACGGACCCCGCACGCCAGCGCATAAGCGCGGCGCCCAACGAGAAGACAACCATAGTATTAAGTATGCAAGGCTAATCTGATCTAAGTGTTTCTGTTCTTTTTTTTTGGTACTTTTTTTTATATGCAGTTGGCCGCACAGGGAATGGGTGTAAGTCCCCGGCAACCTGTCTATGTAGCTAAGCAAGCCTAGCTAGCACAGACGACTAGAAAAATGAATGTGAAAAGAACTCTACTATTGGAGAGAAATCAGTTTTCACACTGATTAGAACAGATACTACACTTGATCTTAGCCATTAGGCCGAGAAGGTATGTGTTCCTGGTCCTCCCAGCTGTCCCAGCGATTGCGTCGGATTATCCGCCCATCGGTGAGATCGTCCTTGCGCTTGGGTGGGGGAGGTGACTCGTCAGCGGTATGCATATTGTCGTCTTCATCAAGCTCCTCGTCGAGCTGCGGGTCGAATTCAAACGACAGATTCTCTTCGTCGAGATCGTCGTTGTCGGAATCCTGCCCGTTGGTGTCGTTGCCAGTGGCTTGCACCTCTGTAGATCCTTCGACACCTTGCTCTTGTTTCACATGGTCTTCGTCCGCAGGAGATCCCGCCCCGCGAATTCCGACCGGGGACCTATCATCTTCTTCGCTGTCTTGACGGCGCACGGTCCATACGCTGCGCCGAGCATTCGCGATTCCCCTTGGCACCCATCGGCGAGCCTTGACCCACAGATCCGGGCATGCGCACCATTGTCGTAAAACGTCCGATCAGAATTCCTTTAAAAGGAATCTGTGAAGCCACCAGACGTGTAGGCGACACCTAAACCGGTTTCGTTGGCCGCTGATGGGGCTGAATCGCGGGTTGGGCTGGCCGAGGATACTTCTACTCGCCTGCACCGGTGTTGTCTTCCTTGCTGGGGTCGTGAATCCCAGCCCACAAGCGCGCACGGACGAAGAACAGTCTTCCGCGGACGCCTTGATAGCTCACGAAGAGCCTTTGCGCTGGTGAATCTGGTCACCAAGCGCGCCTTGCCTTGAATGAGGCGGGAGAATTAACTCGGCCGACCTCGCCTTAATCCGTTTAACGTGCCTTACGTTCCGGGCACGGGTCTTGGGGTGAGAGATCGCGAAGGCCAACGGCCACTCTGCACTCAACGACGAAGGGACACTTGTGCTGAAGAGCGCAAATCGATAACTAAATTTAGTTAGCCATTTAAACCTTCCTAAACACCCTTCTTCCTATCCATACTAAACCCAACATACTTCCCTCGTCCGTTACGAAACTCCCGATACGCCTCTTGGTTCGCCCGACCCTTCGGGGATCAAGATTCCGTGAATGATCTGTCAGATTCCAAAGGTCTTGACCAGATTCCCGAATTCCCTGGTCAGATTCCAGCTGGATTCCAGATCCAGATTCCCGGATTCTCATATCGAATTCCCGTCTTCGCGCATTAGATGCTGGCGAAAAACTGCCAGCCGTAGCCAGAACCGGTTAGAGCCAGTATGTACTGGATCGTCAAGACTCAATACCGATGAGGAACTGATATACCGGACATGTCACTCTTCCGGAGGTCACTATCAAACGAAACCAAGTTTCGTCCATGGCTTGAACCGGGCCTTAACCGAGAATGAACCAGGCCACTGGTGTTACCTCTAAGGCTGGTACGACCCACCACCGTTTGGTACAGGCGTGCCGCATTGTGTGTGGGGGGAGGGGGGCTGACGTGTGGCGCGAAATTAGTGGCATAGCTTCATAACAACGTTCGCAAAGATACTTGAGATGATGGGGTTTGCGAATGTGTGCATTCACAGAATTAATAAAGGTAAATATAAAGTAGGCCGCACAGGGAAAGAGTGTAAGTCCCCGGCAACCAGGTTTAGTTTCTAAGCAAGCCCAGAGAACCAAACTATTTAGAAAAATGAATGTGAAAAAGACCGGAAAATTTTTCCGGAAATCAGTTTTCACACTGATTAGAACAGATACTACACTTGATCTTAGCCATTAGGCCGAGAAGGTATGATTTGATACTGTCATCGTGACGTAACCTTATATATAGTTTAGTCCCACACGACAACATGTGACGCCTTTCAGTAGAATTTGTGACGGTTTTATTTTTACGTGATTTGATTGGCTGTTTTTTTCATGCTCCTGCTAAAATTAAGTACGACTGTATATTGAGACCTTTGGGTCTTGCGTATTGCGTCCAACAGGAAACCTGGGGAGTCCGAGATGAACCTGAAAGCTTCCCAAGCACTGGCACGTCCGTAGAGCCTCTTAGAGAGCTCTGCGCATGGCGCCAGGCCAATTTACTGTGACACATCCCTTGGCGTACCTGTAGCTTCCATGAGGACACTCAGAAGCTCCCCCTGCAGCTGGAGCTCTTAAAGCCGTAAGAACGTTCCATTGGGCCTTGGCTCCAAGTTCAAGGCTGGAGCTGTCCCAGCAGCAGTCTTTTCGACCTAACCTCTGCACAAGGACCATGCGCGATATTGCGCACGCTCCAAAACTGGTGGTCGAAGGCCGGAGCGATCTCTCGGGATCGGTTTAGTCCTTCACGCTGTTTAGATGCAACACCGCGAGTGCTCTGCGTAATCTGGGCGTTGCGCGACTTTGGGCCGTCATTCGTGGACTCGGGGGCCAGAGCTCAAGCCAAGACGAGAGAGGACCATGGAGGCCAAGCCGTTCTTCACGCGCGATGACTACAAGGTCTCGTTCAGCCTCTTCTGCGCCATCTTCGGCATCGGCACGCTCGGCATGCCGTCCAACTTCTCGCGCGCGGGGCCGTACTTGGCCACGATCGCCCTCGTCTTCATGGCGTTCGCCAACACGTACTCGTCCGTCGCCATCTGCAAGGTCATGCTGGCAGCCCCTCGCACGGTCAAGACATTCGGCGACCTCGGGGAGTACTCCATGGGCCGCGCAGGCCGCTACCTGGCGCTCATTTCGCAGCTGGCGTCGCTGCTGATGATCCCGTGCGCGTTTCTGGTGCTTGGCGGCATGCTGCTGGGTTACCTCTTCCCGGGCGCGTTCAGCAACACCACGTGGATCTGCCTCATGGCCACAATGGTCTTCCCCGTGTGTATGGTCCCGACGCTCAAGGACGGCGCTGGCACTGCGTTCGCCGGCTGCCTCAGCACGCTCATTGCTGACATCGTGGGCGTGGCTGTGCTGATGCACGGCATGGCCGGCCATCCGACGCCACCGTCGCCGCATCTCACGTTCAAACAGGTGGCTACGACCTTCGGCAACCTGTCGCTCGCCTACGGCGCCGGCATCATCATTCCCACGCTGCAGCGCCAGCACAACGACCCCAGTCGCATGCCGCGAGCCGTCGGCGTCACGATGACCGTCATCTCGGTGCTCTTCCTGCTTCTGGCCGGGCTCGGCTACTCGGCCGTGGGCTGCCAGATCTCAGGCAACCTGCTCTTCACGATCTACCCAGACGCCGAGACCGGACTCACGGCGCTCGGCTTCACTGCCAACTGGGGCACGATCGTCCTGGCCTACCTGTGCATGCAGGTGCACATCACGATCGCGTTCTCGGTGGTCATGGCGCCCACGTTCTACCTGCTGGAGCGCGCGTTGCTGGGCATGCACAAGAAGGTGCACCCGGATCTGCAGTACGAGACCATTGAGACCCCCGCGGTGGAGAAGGAGGACGAGGACCTCGAGGCCCGCATGTCCAAGAGCTCAGTCACGGACGCCGTCGAGTCCGAAGCGGACGAGTTCATCAAGGAGCGCAGCGAGTACCAAGGTCCCAACACCGTCAAGTACATCGCGCTGCGTGTGGTGGTGGTCGTGCTGCTCGTGATCGTGTCTGTGGCGCTGGAGGACCAGTTCCTGGACCTGACCGACTTCATCGGCGCCTCCAGTCTGACCGTCAACTCGATCCTGCTGCCGATCATCTTCTACCTCAAGCAGTTCTGGCCCACGATCCCGCTGTACGAGAAGGTCGTCGCCTTCCTGGTCATGCTCGTGTGTCTCTGTCTGGGAGTCTACGTGACCTACACGTCCGGCAAGGCTCTGTTCGAGAACTCCAGCTCGTCCGAGACCTTCCCGTTCTGCGAGCCCGAGTACCAGAACACGATCTACTACGTCAAGACTGCCACGAGCTCGTAGATCGACTGTCGGCAGGTCAGAGATACAAGCATAATGTTATTCCTACCCATGGATTTGTATTGTACACTTGAGATAAGCATACGAGCCCGAACCACGAGCCCAACGAGCCCGAGGGATTGGACATGCTGGTGCAGGAGCCGTCGAGACGTCGAGACCAGTCGAAGCCTCGTCTCTCTGCCCATCAACCGCAGCCCTGCGCCGGATCTCGCATGTGACATGCATGCGCCACTTACGCGCAGAAGAGCCACTCACCCATCAGCCCACATCTTTGTTTTTGCGAAAGTTACCACGCGAAAACTATCGCAGCATGTAACTTTCCTTTAAATTACGCAAAATACATTCGCAGAGCATCACCACCGCATGCTGGAGCTGAATGCGGGAATGCATGCAGCCGTGGAGGGAGGAATTGGTGTCGATGAGCAAATGTGACGGTGCATTTGCTTCAATATGGACGAAATAGACCCATCCGTCTCGCCATGGCGTATTTTCGTTTGCGAGTGTTATTGATACATTACCGTGTCTGACTTGACATCCGCGATATAATACAAGCTGACACCAGGATGTTTCGCTAGACCGACGGCTGGAGCTCCGCTCTTTTCTCACTCGTCGTCGTCCTGTCACATCACGTTCTCATTCCGCTGCTGAGATAGATCGTCCTGGTCTCTGACCGACCTAACCGCTCACTTGCTCTTCTGCTTCGTACCGCAGCGGCAGAATCTAATCAAAATGGCTGATGCTACCATGTTTGCACAACCAATTTGCGCAAACGCATGCCGCCGAATCTTGTTTCACGCCATCAACATGAGTCAGTCACTTCTCATTTCTCGACTTGCTTGCAGGCAGTCGCCCACTTGACCACCCGCCTTTATCCCCGCCGGTCTCAACTTCCAGCATCAGCCATGGTCCTCAAGCGCTTCTTCACGCTTGAAGATTGCAAAATCGCGTTCAACCTGTTCTGTACCGTCTACGGCGTCGGTACTCTTGGTATGCCGGCCAACTTTTCCCGAGCCGGCCCCGTGATCGCCTCGATCGCTCTGGTGCTGATGGCGTTCGCCAATACCTACTCGTCCATCGCCATTTCCAAGGTCATGCTGGTCGCTCCCCGTACAGTCAAGACCTACGGTGATCTCGGCTACTGGGTCATGGGTGGCTGGGGCCGCTTCCTGGTGCTGCTGTCGCAGATGCTCACGTGCTTGCTCATGCCCTGTGCTCTGCTGGTGCTGGGTGGCACTTTGCTGTCCGATCTCTTCCCCGGTGCCTTCAGTGGCACCACGTGGATCTGCCTCATGGCTATTTCTGTTCTCCCGGTCTGTCTGACTCCGACGCTCAAGGAAGGCGCTGGAGCAGCTCTCGCTGGCTGTCTGGGAACTCTCGTGGCCGATGTTGTCGGTGTGGCTGTGGTTCTTCACGGCATGGCTGGCCACCCTTCGCTCCCGACTCCTCATCTCACGTTCAAGCAAGTGGCTACGGCTTTCGGTAACCTCTCGCTCGCCTACGGTGCTGGTATCGTCATTCCGGCCCTGCAGCGTCAGCACACGGAGCCCACTCGTATGCCTCGCGTTGTTGGAGTGACCATCGCGTTCATCTCGTGCCTGTTCCTGGTGCTGGCCAGCTCCGGTTACTCGGCTGTGGGCTGCCAGATCTCCGGCAATCTGCTCTTCACGATCTACCCGGACGCCACCACGGGCCTCAGTGCTCTGGGCTTCGCTCCCAATTGGGGAAGCATCGTCATCGCGTACCTGTCGATGCAGCTGCACATCACCATCGCCTTCTCCGTCATGATCGCCCCCGCCTTCTACAACATCGAGCGTCTTGTTCTTGGAATGCACAAGAAGAAGACCGAAGATATTGAGGTTCTCGAGTACGAGGCCGTCGAGACGCCCAAGCAGATCGACGCTGACGTGGAGCAGAAGATCCGTGTGCCTTCGACCTCAGTTGTGTCCATTGCCGACATCGAGAAGGAGTCGCTCGAGTACGATGAGGAAGTGAAGGAGTACCAGGGCGCCAACGCCTTCAAGTACATCATTCTGCGTGTCGTCGTGATCGTTCTACTGGTGCTGCTGTCCATCGCTCTGGAGGACCACTTCCTGGACTTGGTGGACTTCATCGGCGCCTCGTGCGTCACAACCAACTCGATCCTGCTGCCGATCATCTTCTACCTCAAGAAGTTCTGGGGCTCTGTCCGCATCTACGAGAAGATCCCGGCCATTCTGGTTGTGGTCATTTGCTTCTGCCTGGGCTGCTATGTCACCTACACGACCGGTAAGACGCTGTTCGCCCCCACGAGCTCGTCGGTCACGTTCCCGTTCTGCGACACCGAGTACCAGAGCACGATCTACTACGTCAAGAACACCACCAGTTCGTAGACGTCCCTTTCCAACTACAGCACTTCGTAGTATATTTGACCAGTAGCGATAGAGAGCTGCTGAAATGAAGTTGTAATAGATGCTTGCTTGTTAACATACACATTCCCTATAGTCTTCTTTCGCATTGGAGTGGCGCATGAATCAAAGCATCGAGATGACCTGTTCGATCGATCTGGATCTTTGAAATCGCGTTTTCTGTTGTCATATTATGAGCACTGCTCCGGGGCCTTTCAGTAGTAGATCAGGCTTCCGCTCGCTCTCTGCATATCTCTCGGCGGCGGCGGCGGCGGCAGTGACTGCCGTTGGATATCCGCTTTGACATCGCTCGGTCTCTGGGCGACCTACACTTTCTGGCCAAGATCGCGTTTGTGTCGTTTCGAGTTTGTATTTAACCAGGTAAATTACAAGCAACGGGTATTTTATAGTTTTCGCAGAATCCACGCTTGAGGGATGCGATGCAATGCCAATGCTGCCCACGCGAAGTGGCGCTCACTGCTTGCATGCATGCAATGCTCCCCGGATATCGTTCATTATTCAGTTCATGCAAAGTGATGGGGAGGATGCGCTTATGACCATCGACGACAGACGAATGGGATGGGGCCTGCATGCGCCTCGTCAACTTGCGGTAATTTACCGGCGCATGGGAATTAAACTCGTTTACTACAAATAAATGCGTAATTTACACGTCGACAGCCGCATGCGATATGCACGAGGTGCTTCGTCTACGACGCGATCAGTCCTATCATCTTGTTTCCCTTCGGAACGACGCAGCGATTGCTTCGGATTCTCCTGATCTTCGTCGTTACTTTGTTTGAGTGCTTTGCATACCGCAAATCAAGCTTATTTGCATGCATTCTTCCTGTATTTGACTCCCCCTATTAGTGATCGCCCATTGCTTTCAAGGAGCCAGCCGTCGGGCCCCCTTCGTGTTCAATGAAAAGACGCTGTCGATTGCTTGCGCATTTGGCATTTGCTGTGTGTCTTTGCGCTGAATCTGGCAACTGTGTGCAGCGTGGGAGGGAGCAAGCGGACTGAATGAATGCATTGCTGTGTGTGCCAGCCTGTCGCACGCACGGATCAGCCGCCTGCGTGTGCAAGACTTTTCAATCAAGTTTCCCGTGGCTGTTGTCAAGCGCACGCAGAGACCGGCCAGGGATCAAGTGCAAAGCCTTCACTTGGTGGGACTGAATGCGCAAACGACAACCCACTGGATCGCGATGTTTCGGCCAGCGACCCAAGTCAGCGTCAACTCACTTTCGAACTTGCCTGTTACCCCACCGTCCATTGTCCGGTACTCTCCACTGTCCTCTCCGCAAGTACATCGCCATGGTCTTCAAGCGCTTCTTCACGGCTGAAGATCTCAAGATCGCCTTCAACCTCTTCTGCACGGTCTACGGTATCGGTACGCTCGGCATGCCGGCCAACTTCTCGCGTGCGGGGCCGTACATCGCTGTGGTCGCCATGCTCTTCATGGCCTGCGCCAACACCTACGCGTCCATCTCGATGTCCAAGATCATGCTCGTGGCTCCTCGCTCGATCAAGACCTACGGCGACCTGGGCGAGTGGTGCATGGGTCCCTGGGGCCGCTTCGTGGTGCTGCTCACCCACATGCTCACGTGTCTGCTCATGCCCTGCGCCTTCCTGGTGCTGGGCGGCACGCTGCTCTCGGATCTCTTCCCTGGCGCCTTCAGCGGCACCACGTGGATCTGCCTCATGGCTATCTCCGTTCTACCTGTCTGTTTGACTCCGACGCTCAAGGAAGGCGCCGGAGCGGCCTTCGCTGGCTGCCTCGGAACAATCGTGGCCGATGTCGTTGGCCTGGCTGTCCTGCTCCACGGTATGGCTGGCCACCCGACTCCTCCGTCCCCCCACCTCACGTTCAAGCAGGTGGCCACCACGTTCGGTAACCTCTCGCTCGCCTACGGTGCTGGTATTATCATCCCAACGCTCCAGCGTCAGCACACGGAGCCCACGCGCATGCCCCGCGTGGTCGGTGTCACTGTCGCCTTCATCTCGTGCCTGTTCCTAATCATCGCCAGTACGGGCTACTCGGCTGTGGGCTGCCAGATCTCCGGCAACCTGCTCTTCACGATCTACCCGGACGCCACCACGGGCCTCAGTGCTCTGGGCTTCGCTCCCAACTGGGGAAGCATCGTCATCGCCTACTTGGCCATGCAGTTGCACATCACGATCGCCTTTTCGGTTGTCATTGCTCCCGCCTTCTACAACATCGAGCGTCTGGTTCTTGGAATGCACAAGAAGAAGACCGAAGACGCCGAAGCTCTGGACTACGAAGTCTCTGAGACGCCCAAGCAGATCGATGCTGACGTGGAGCAGAAGATCCGCGTGCCTGTAAGCTCGGTCGTATCCATTGCCGACATCGAGAAGGAGTCGCTCGAGTACGACGAGGAGATCAAGGAGTACCAGGGCGCCAACGTGATCAAGTACATGGTGCTGCGTATTGTCGTGATCGTTCTGCTGGTGCTGCTGTCCATCGCTCTGGAGGACCACTTCCTCGACCTGGTGGACTTCGTGGGTGCTTCCTGCCTGACCATCAACTCGATCCTGCTGCCGATCATCTTCTACCTCAAGCAGTTCTGGGGCTCCGTCCGCATCTTTGAGAAGATCCCGGCCTTCATCGTGCTGCTTGTCTGCTTCTGCCTGGGCTGCTACGTGACCTACAACACTGGCAAGACGCTCTTCTCCCCCACGAGCTCGTCGGTCACGTTCCCGTTCTGCGACACCGAGTACCAGAGCACGATCTACTACATCAAGAACACCACGAGCTCTTAGATACACGAATGTAGTGTGTCAGTAGTAGAGCCCAAACTGATTGTTTGTAATTCAAATTTCACTATCGTTTGCTTAGAATTGCTCTGTCTTTCTGCGTCTTCTCTCGTAGCATTAGCAGGCCACAAGGCCACGCAGGAATCCATGCTAGCGTAACAATAAACTCCTCTGACTGACGAGCATGCTGCAAGAGAGGGCCATGGCTCATAGCCGACGGCTGAAGCGAACAAGCTCTGCATGAACAATAGCAGGACAGCATTTTCAGTAGTAGAGTGTGCATGTCATGTCGTCCCAAAGCTGATCGGCGGGATCCGGTCGGTCTCTGCAATTTGACAGGCGACATACAGTTGGCCCAAGATCGCTCTTCGTGACCTTTGAAGGGTAATTTACGCTTGACAGGAGAATATATTCGGCATCGCTCAGGGAAATGCTTCCACGTGTGTTGAGTTTTAGAAAGTCTCCAACTCTGTGGCGACTCAAGTGTTGTGACTCTTCAACAGGAGTCGTGAATACCATGATGGGGAGGAGATGCGCTCATGTGACAGATATGGGCACTGGGATGGGATGTGGTCGATGCGTAATTTACTGTTCGTGCTCGTAAATTACCAGACTGACAAATTCGCCTCGTCTCCGACTCTGGTGTCTGTATTTTTGCCATCCGTATAAGCATATGCACGTACACGCACACTTTACACCTTGCGATACGAAAGCACCAGAATTATGCATGTGTAGAGGTCCTGACGCGTTCTTCGTTGTCAGCTTTCGCTGTTACTGCCGCTAGGTCTAGGTCGTTGAAACTCACAGGATCGGAGACTGTCGCACGAACAAGATTAACCGCCGCGGCTATGACTCGCCACACAGTTCCGCAGTTGCGGTTAGGCGGCATCCATCCACTGGTCTTGGCGCTCGCAGCCACGTGAGTCGCTGTGATTCAAGTGCCTTTGCTGCGGGACCGATGACGAGGCGCCAGAGACCATGCGTGGTCCATTACCTCCCAATCACGATCACCCGACTGCGCAAACGCCGGAGCCGGTGGATCCACAGCTCCAACTCACTTTCAAACTCGCCTCGCACCGTCAATCGACTGGTATCTTCACCTGCGCCGTCTCCTTCGCAAGCGATCGACCATGGGCAAAGCGTTCTTCACGACCGAGGACATGAAGATCGCCTTCAACCTCTTCTGCACGGTCTACGGCATCGGTACGCTCGGCATGCCGGCCAACTTCTCCCGCGCTGGCCCCGTCATCGCCGTCATCGCCATGCTCTTCATGGCCTTCGCTAATACGTACTCGGCCATCGCCATCTCCAAGGTCATGTTGGTCGCTCCCCGTACAGTCAAGACCTACGGCGACCTGGGCGAGTGGTCCATGGGCGCTTGGGGCCGCTTTCTGGTGCTGCTGTCGCAGATGCTCACGTGTCTGCTCATGCCCTGCGCCTTCCTGGTGCTGGGCGGCACGCTGCTCTCGGATCTCTTCCCTGGCGCCTTCAGCGGCACCACGTGGATCTGCCTCATGGCTCTGATGGTGCTCCCAGTCTGTCTGACTCCGACGCTCAAGGAAGGCGCCGGAGCGGCCTTCGCTGGCTGCATGGGAACGCTCGTGGCTGATATTGTCGGCGTCGCGGTACTGCTCCACGGTATGGCTGGCCATCCTTCGCCTCCGTCCCCACACCTCACGTTCAAGCAGGTGGCCACCACGTTCGGTAACCTCTCGCTCGCCTACGGTGCCGGTGTCGTCATCCCGGCCCTGCAACGCCAACACACGGAGCCCACGCGCATGCCTCGCGTGGTCGGTGTCACTGTCGCCTTCATCTCGTGCCTGTTCCTGGTCATCGCCAGTCTGGGCTACTCGGCTGTGGGCTGCCAGATCTCCGGCAACCTGCTCTTCACGATCTACCCGGACGCCACCACGGGCCTCAGTGCTCTGGGCTTCGCTCCCAACTGGGGAAGCATCGTCATCGCGTACCTGTTCATGCAGCTGCACATCACGATCGCGTTCGCCGTGATCATCTCGCCAGCCTTCTACAACTTCGAGCGTATGATTCTTGGAATGCACAAGAAGAAGAACACCGAAGACGTCGAAGCGCTTGACTACGAAGCCTCGGAGACGCCCAAGCAGATCGATGCCGAAGTGGAGCAGAAGATCCGCGTGCCTGTGAGCTCGGTTGTGTCCATTGCCGACATTGAGAAGGAGTCGCTCGAGTACGACGAGGAGATCAAGGAGTACCAGGGCGCCAACGTGCTCAAGTACATCCTGCTGCGCATTGCTGTGGTGGTGCTGCTGGTGCTGCTGTCCATCGCTCTGGAGGACCACTTCCTCGACCTCGTGGACTTCATCGGTGCCTCGTGCGTCACGATCAACTCGATCCTGCTGCCGATCATCTTCTACCTCAAGCACTTCTGGGGCACCATCCGACTGTACGAGAAAATCCCGGCCTTCGCGGTGCTCATCGTGTGCTTCTCGCTGGGCTGCTACGTGACCTACACGGCCGGCAAGACGCTCTTCTCCCCCTCGAGCTCGTCCGTGTCATTCCCGTTCTGCGACACCGAGTACCAGGACGCGATCTACTACATTAAGAACTCCACGAGCTCTTAAGCTCAGTATTTGTACCTTTGCTACGAGAGAAGTAGCAGCTTAGTTCAGCTCTAAAGCGCCCAATCCAACGCCTTACGGCTGAATCCATACACAGTGTGCTCCTCTGATGGCTCCAAGCACAGACCTTTGACTGGATACTGAGAAGCAGAGCCAACGTGAGCGAAATTCAGTAAATCTGGCTGATTCCATTAACTACAACAATAAAAAGAGGTCCAGAGACCTCGTGCTGCTTCAACGCAGAGCCTAGCCTTGGCCTCGGGCTCAGGTCACATGATACTGCAGAAGATCGGAATGGGCACCCAGCCACCGCGTCGCACTCGGTCTCTACAGGAACACAGACTCAGTGAGTACGCCACCTCCGATGCCCATTGGCTTAGCAACGTACACGACGATCGTGGGCTGCATGTTGGGCTGCAGCAGGATGCGGTTCTGCACGCCGCAGTTGATGCATTGGAAGAGCGCGCCGTTCATGGCGCCACAGACCATGTGCTCCTTCCCGCAGGCGCCGCACTTGTACGGCAGCTGCGGAGGCACAGGCTGCGCCAGCACGACGCGGTTGTCGCGGTTGTATTGCGCCTGCAGCTCCCGCGCGAGCGCTTCGTCATTGGACGTGTCGTTCCCCTGACAAGACCAGAGCAGATACAGAGATCAGACCAACGCGACCAGCAGCGCCAAGCGCCAGAAAAGGCTGTGGGCAGAGCGGGACTCACCTGGCTGTAGGTGCTGGGGTCCTGCAGCTCCTTCGGATACAGCGGTTTGCTCATGAGGCTTCGCTTGTTCTCTTCTTGAGCTTTGAGGACGACGGTACGTACTGAAAAGCTAGGGCTAGAGAAACAGTGAGAAGCTACACTTTCGCTCGAGAAGGGGAATGTCGCACGAAAGTTGCGCCAAGTGGCCAATGGGTTCAACCGGTGCTGGATTTTCAGACTGAGTCCAACGCTAATACAATGGAATCTTCTCAATGTCTCGTTCTTTCGTTACCAAAGCTACTCGTTCCTCTCTTCTTCTCGGTGTCTGGTCCAATTGGGATACCAGTCTTGCTCTTCTCTCTGACGTCCAGCGTGTCCAAGGGCCGACATGTACACGACTCAGACGGCTGCTCTCAAGCCAATGGATAGCGCCCAGGTGAGCTCTTCAGCTGCTTGAGAACCAGAAATGAGAATCGACGTCGACGAATCCTTTCCTCAGTGGGGGAATCGATGATCTGCAGATGCATTGGCACTCTCTTTTCCAATGAAATGGAATCGTTCTTGGTCCGTCCCGCACTCGGGGATCAGTAAAAGTCGCTGCCCGGACGCAAATCCTGCGACATTGGGATGTTCTGCGACTTAAAGTCGTGGTCGTAGGCGAAGCTGTCCTGCGACATTCCGAACTTGTCCGCCGTGGAGAGCTGGCTGAACGACTGCGTGTTGGCCATCTGCGTGAACGGACCATCCATGCCGATGGAGTTCTGCGTCATGCTCATGGCATCCTGTGTGAGAGGACCCATACTGCTGGGGAAATTGCCACGACGCGAACCACCACGAGCCGGTGCAGGAGGAGCTCCAGCCGCTGCTGCTGCACCATAACGGTGTGGTCCATTGCTCGTCGGAGGCAAGCCAAAGCTGCTGCCCTGGGTGCCAGGCTGGCCCATGGGTCCTCCCTGCTCATAACGGGGATCAAAGCGCGAGTCCAGTGGCGGCACTGGACCACGTTGGCGAGACAGTCCGCTGGTGCGGCTGCTTCCTTCGCGGTTCGATGGCTTGAAGCGTGGGAACTGCATAAACGACGCCTGAAGGTTGTTCAGTGGTCCTTCCACGACCAATTGGTGATCGCGGTAGTGGTTCAATAGCTTGTTCCAGAGCTCCTGCTTGGCCAAGACACGAGGATTGCCGAGCACAATGACACCGTACTTGGCACGCGTGAGTGCCACGTTCAAACGGCGGCGATCGCTCAAGAAACCAATACCCTGGTTTTCATTGGATCGCACACACGACAGGATGATCAGATCCTTTTCACGACCCTGGAAGGAATCCACACTTGCCACTTCAACATCCTTGTACAGCTGCGAGCGCATTGAGCCGTTGCGCTGCATGTAGTTCACAATGTACGCACGCTGACCTTCATAGGGCGTCACCACACCGATTTGACCAGGCAGAACGCCAGCCTTGAGGAAGTTCGTGACGATCTTCTCCACATTGCTAGCCTCCGTGCGGTTCAAGTAACTCGTACCGGAGGAACTGATTTCTTCAGCACCAAGACAAATGTAGAAGAACGTCGGTCGGTTCGGGTTCGGCCACGGGAACTCAACGCTGGTCAACTGGCGCTCGCTCGTCGACACTCCGTTCTGCAGCTCGCCCTCGTAAAACGTGTTGGAAGGGAACTCCGACAGGAACGGGTGCATACGGTATTGCACGCGAAGACGGAAGGGACGGTGGCCCAAGGACAGCAGACGATCAAACAGCGACTGGTTCAGACCGGCGTTGGCAGCCTTCTTGTTCATGACAACGGGTCCCAACTGGCAGTGATCGCCGACCATGACGACATGTTTGGCGCCCTGAACGATCGGAATAAGACATTCTGGTTCGGTAGCCTGAGTGGCTTCATCGATCAACACTTGACGGAAACGGAAGTTCGACAGTCGAGGGTCACCGGCGCCAACACAAGTCGTGCAGATAACATCGGCCGCTTGCAGAAGCTCTCGTTCAGCCTGACGCTTGAGCGCCTTGAAGCGCTTTTCATCCTGCGATGAAAGCTCACCCTGATCGTCCTTGAGCTGCATCAGCTTTCGCAGATCAGCCTTATCCGGCGAGTCCAGCGACTTGACCATGGCATGCAGCGACAAGTGCTCGACCGTCGAAGCCACCGCTTCACGGCTCTTGGCAGCGAGACGCACGACCTTCAAGCCTGTCGCGCTGATCTTCATAGTCAAATGGTCCACAGCAATGTTACTGGGCGCGGTCACGAGCACCTGACCCATGTTCTGCTTCGCCATGTGGTACACAATGGACGCCGACGTGACAGTTTTGCCCGTACCGGGTGGGCCTTGAATCAAACTCAATGGCTGCGAAAGCACGCCCTTGACAGCCTCCATTTGCGGCGGGTTCAGCTCGGGCAGTCCCGGAGCCGACATCTTCGTGCCTGTGGAGCGCGGCACTCGCAGAGCTTGCACATCAACGTCATGGCCGAGAATCTTGTGGTAGAGATAACCAGTGAGCGACGTGTCGTCCACCGCGAAAGTCTTCATGGCCGCCTGCATGCGGTCGAAGGACGTCGCCTTCCACACAAAGTCGACCAGATAGCCGTCCGTGATGTCCATGGGCACGTTGTTGCTGCGCATTTCCAGCGCCACTTCCGACTCCTCGATGCGCAGCACATGGCCTGTTCCTTCCCAGTCCTTGCCGTAGAGCATGGCAGCGCTCGGGCCGAGACGAAGACGGATCTCATCGCCTGGCACAAGACGCAGATCCGAGTCCGGGCGGCTGCAGGTGAAGATGGCGTTGCGCTTCTTGTTCAGACCGGTGTCCCAGCGCACCATCACGCCTTCCTGGGTCTGCGCCTCCTTCATCTTCTTGTCGTAGTCCGACTCCATCTTGACGAGCGGGCCGAAGATGTTCTGGTACTGGTAGCCGTCGTCGTACTTGGGCACGACGGGGCTCGGCTCGTCGTCAATGCCTGGGCGGTTGAGGTCTTCGACCGTGGCCAGCGGGTTGTCGCGCCAGAGCTCCTCGAGCTTGGCGATCTGCGTGGACGTGATCTGACGCGAGCGCAGCTGCTCGTGCTCGGACGGCACCTTGACGAGCCAGGGCAGGAAGCTGCGGTCGTCGATGAGCGGCAGCCACTGCGACATATCCCAGCTCATGTCCTTGAGCGCGTTCATCTGCAGACACGGGTCGCGGCAGAGCAGTACGACCACTGAGTCCTGTTTGGCCGGGATGAAGCCCAGCAGGAACGCGTTGCGGCAACCGCAGTTGTAGCACTCGAGCACGGTCTCGCCCAGCGGCGACTCCGGATGCAGCGACACCTCCTTGTGCTTACTGCGCACCAGATGCTGGATGATGTGCGACCCGGACGTGTTGCCGCGCGAGTTGCAGAACCACTTGTCGCTGGCCACGCACTTGACCACCGACGCCGGGTCGTGCAGGCCGCAGTAGGCGCACGCGTGCGGCGGCAGCTCCTTGGACGTGTAGTCCAGATGATCATCATCGCCGGTCTCCTCGAACGTCAGGTGCGCGAAGTCGCTCGGCAGCGACGCGTCGTCCAGGCCCGGCTGGCTCTGGAACTCGTCGCCCTCCGGTGGCTCGTAGAAGGCCGAGCCAGCGCCCACAGCACCGCTCGAGAGCGGCTCGGCTGCGCCCAGGCCGCCGCCGTACTGGCTCATCTGCGAGGCTTGCTGGTACTGGTCGTAGAACTCGTAGCTGCCGGTGTCCGCCTGCGTGGCCGGCTCCTCCGACGGGTCCACGAAGGCGTACATGCTGGCGCTCTGCGAGGCCGCGAAGCCACCGTCCAGCGGCTGCGAGCTCTGCGTCTGCAGATACGGGTCGTCGAAGTCGAAGGCGCGACTCATGCTCCGCTGGTGTCCGCTCGCTCAATGGCAACCGCAGAAGAACCCACCCAAGCAAACCCGCGCAAAGCGATTCGACAAAGATCGGATGCGTTTGGGCAGGGAAACGTAGAAAGGTTGCGCGAAGGTCGCGCGTGGCCGCCATTTGAAGTTCTTCGATGGAGAAGAGCATGAGGCCGATGGCGCTTGTACTGGTGCTGGTGCTGGTCCTGCATGTGGACCACGTCGCAGCGGATTGCGCCATGACGCAGACGTGCGTGAACCCAGGCAACATCCCTCCTGACTACGAGGCGTGCATCCCAGAGGCCAATCGCGTGCCCCAAGCGCCGCAGCCGGTGCGTTCGTGGCTCTTGCGCATCAGGAGCTCTTGGTCTGACGCTGTTGTTGTGAACTGTAGATGACTGGAGACGGCTGGGCGAACGGTGAGTGCTGCTTCCCTCCCTCTCGTTGGCTCGTGCTCTGCTGCACGTGATGCTGACGAGAGCCTGCATGTATGGATCCAGTGACTGGCGGTGGAGACTGCACCACAGACAAGGACTGCCATGACAAGGGCTCTTGCATGAACAGCCAGTGCGAATGCCGCAAGGACGGCATGACTGCCGGCGCGCACTGTGAGCTGTTCGAGATCCAGTGCCCCGAGTACAAGGACTCAGCTTGCTGCACGTGGCAGCAGAACCAGGGCATGGCGGAGAACTTCAAGCTGCTGGCCTCGGTCTTCGGCAAGAACAGCGGCGGCGGCTGCGACGCGTGCGCCACCAACCTGCTGAACCTCTGGTGCGGGCTCGTGTGCTCGCCACACCAGTCGGACTTCATGGCCATGCATCTGCCGTTCCCCAGCACCAACAAGCGCACGGACCCCATGACCGGCCAGGACAACGTCACTGTGCTCGAGATGGACGTGACGGTGAACAAAGCCTTCACCTGCACGCTCTTCGACTCGTGCAAGAACACGGCCATCGTGTCCATGTCGGAAGGCATGAAGTCCTCGCTGGGCTTTCTCAACTACCAGATGCAGACCGGAGCCGTGGGTCATGGAGAGTATCTGCATCTCCACTTCACGGGCTCCAACATCACGGCCTTCGACCATCACGTACTCCAGTGCGACAACTACTCCGAGGTCGACAGCATGATGCCTCTGCTGCCCAAGCAGGCGCAGTTGCTGCCGTCTATCGCGTCCAGTACTGCTGAGAAACAGTGCCCTTGTGGAGCCTGTCGACGAACCTGCGAAGCGCACGGCGGCGGAGCGGACCACATTGATGTGAGCGACCGACCCATTTCGCTCCTGGACGGATTTGACACAAAGCTGGTGGCAGCCATCTACGGTCTCATCCTGATTGTTGTGTTCATCATGAAGTGGAGTCGAGACTGAAGAGCAGGAGAATGTTGAGTACTGGAACGAGAAGACGTATGCCCGAAACACGTTGCGTGTTCATCATCATAATTATTCCCAAAAAACGTCCCAACGATGCTTATTAAATATACTAGCCCACGCGCTCTCGCTCTTTGATTCGCAGTCGGGGAATCTTCCATGCGTCCGCTCTCGGGCTCACTAACGTGGGGTGTACACACAATCGTCACTTGATAGACTCACTCTTCGCTGAATTCCGTGAGTTCCATCTCTAGAATAGTGTACATGGCTTCTTCGAACTCCTGTTTGGTCTCATACAGAGGCAACTCGACTCGATTGAAGCACGTATGCACCTTCGGGAAACCCTTGGTCTGGTTGGGCAATGGACGCAGAGCAAAGGGGCAGATGCGACCGTCGTAACTCGTCAGTCCCTTGAAACCCTGCACAGGAATGCGAGATGAGCCGGTCGAAAACTGCAGGAATCGAGCGCGTTCGTCTTCAGAGAGATCGGTGATGATCTCCCAGAACCAGGTAACCACAGGGGAATCGCCGAAACTAGTCGCTACGTTGGTCGTGCGACGCCAATCTGCGATATCGATCTCCTGCAGTCCACACAAGACGAGCTCCAGCTCCTGGTAGTCGAAAACCATGAGGTTCTCTTGCGGCACGACTTCAAACAGACCCATGGAGAGTGCCTGGAGCTGCTCTGCATATCGGTCCAACATGAGGTACCTCAGCTTGAGGTGCAAATATTCGATTTTGTTTTCGTCCGTCACGCTGATATCTTGGCCACCTGGAATCAAATCAATCGTGAATGGCCGTTCGTTTCGGATCTCCGTCACACTGAACGTCAGTTCGAGTGCGTCCACGTTGTCGTTCTCTCGGATCCACTTCATACTGTTGTAGATCTCTGGGTCGACGTACTGGAGGTCAGAGAACGTGATGGGGACGCCTAAGAAGTGCTTGAGGATAGGAAGACACAATCGCGCCTGCATGACCTGTCCTTCCAGCAGCGCTCGTCCGATAAGGCGTCCGATACCTCGGAAGTAGAGCAGATGATCGACTGTGCACTCCACCGAATTGGGGTTAATGGCCACCGACTGGTTGTTACGGTGGCAGTTCATGAACAGGCCGAGCGAATCATCCAGCAGCTTGGAAAACAGAATGGAGAACCATTCTCGCTGCAGTCCGCCGGCGTCGATGCCGACTTCACCGATGAACTCGATGCGCAGTGGGAAGTGGATGTGCTCTAGTTGGATGCCCAGCAGCTGCTCCATGGACTCAACAAGGATATTGTCTCGATGCACGCTGAGCTTGATGCGGCCTTCCTCCCAGCTCTTGAGCAGCGTGCTCATGCGCTCCAGGAACCACGCGTACTTGCGCTGGAACGGCAGTTGGCACACATGGTCGATCACTTCGAGGTCCTCAGCTAGAATGCGGTATCCGCCGATGGTCGTGGCAGCATCGGCCTGCGAAGACTCGGCGAAAGTCAGGCGGCCTTCGCTGTGGATGGATGAGCGCACGAGGTACGTCACGTAGCCGTTCGAAGGGCGGGGCAGCGACCCAGAGACCGAGTTGCGGCTGTCGCTGCGCACGAGATCCTGTCTAGTCCAGTAGGCGGAGCCGTTGGCCGAGACGCGACGCACCCATTCCTTGCGCTTGCTGCAGACCAAAGGGCGTTTATCAGAGGAGATGGTGATATGAGGGGGAAGGAAAGGCGCGAGACGTACCGCGCGTAGCGCTGCCGCGTGTTGAGCGTGCTGAGACGCAGACCCTGCAGTGACTGGCGCGAGACGGAGAGCCCGGAGAGACTGGACTGCGTGTGCGACTTCTTGACGTGGATCTCCAAATCGCCCACGACCGAGTCTGCTAATAGAGAGAGTCGTGAGCGTAAAGGACAAGAGAGAGAAGGTCGTGTGAGCTCACCACGTCGACTGCTGTTGCGTTTGGTGCCGCAGAGGATGCAGTTGCGCTTCTCGAGGCTGTTGGTGAACTCGCACACGAGGCATTTCCATCGCTCTTCGCTCTGTTCGCTACAGGGACAGACACGTCGTCAGCACAGGAGAGCGGCCCCTTGATTAAGCCAAGCCGGACGCACTTTCGTTCGAGATCGAGTCGCGTGATGGTCTCGGACTCGGCCAGGAGGATGCTGCGTGCGTAGAGAGCGTTAGTCCGCCTTGCGTTAACAGAGTGCGGGAAGAGGCTTCCATGGACCGTACCGCGCCAGAAAGGAGCGCGACATGTGGTCGCCGGCCAGCTGCGTGCGGTCCTTGAGCAGGTAGAGCCCTCCGAGCAGCAGCAGTAGCATGACGACGGCCATGAGCACGAGGAAGATCTGCATGGACGCGTTGTCCGCCATCTCGCTCCCGACGCCCTCAAGGGCAATGGAATGATGGTCCGCTACTGCCAATCCGCTTCCTCCCTCCGCCCATGGTTACGGGCGTTACAACCGAGCAACGGTGCGTGAACCAGCTCCAGTCTGCGGGGTTGGGGCCGCCAGTGGACCAATCAGAACGCAGGATTCGACCCCCCCAGCTCAACTGAAACGCGCACTGACTGGATGTCTGGGTGGGGGTCGGGGCTAGGTCTGTCAGGAATGAACTGAAAGCTGCTGGATTACACCATCCAAGTACTGATTTTTGGATAACGTCGCTCAGTCTCTGCCCTTTCCCGTGCGCCACATGGCATGGCGTGTTTGTTGCTGGGTATTTGAAAAATACGAAATGGGTTTTACGTAACCACCCAATAATTGCTGGTGTTGAATCACCCAACAAGATCCGCCGTCTGGAGGTGAAAAGTCATATCCAAATCGGATGGAGACGCACCACCTGAGCCCCTCGCGGCAGACGCACTACGGCAGTGCGTCGCTGGTACAGCGATCAGAGTCTATTGATCATGCCTACAACCTGCTGTGGTGGACTGACGGCTGGTGTGACATGCGCAGGTAAAGCAGAACATGCAGCAGCTGGTGCAGCACTCAAGACCGGGCGGCTCCGCTGCGCCTGTTGATTTTGGTGAGTGTGTGTCCATACAGCTAATGCTCTGCATGCGCTCACTGCCCAATGACTTGATCTACAGAACCGGAGAGTGGGGCGTTCATGACTTTAGCGCAGTTCCTTCATGGCGGCAGTTCATTCCGCAGTCGTGCGGGAATCAGTCGGTACGTGAAGCATAAGATGGTCCATTGACATAGGATCTTACTCTCGTTGCAGAGTCTTAGACCGCAGTAATGTTGGGGTTGCCCTAGACGTCGTCTTGGCAGTCGCCGCGTGGCTCTTCGTGGCTTCTTACGTGACCATCACCTACGCGCCAGAGCAAACGGTACAATAGAAATTCCATTGAGATCACCATTCTGGTCTGACCCTTGGCTGCCTGTAGCTCCCGCTATGGCTCTGGGTCTTGGAACTCGTCTGCGCCTCGTGCTTCGCTGTCGACTACCTCTTCTGTGGAGTCTTCCTCGCAGAACGGCGACTGGACTACGTCTTCTCGTTCCGCGGACTCGTGGGACTCATGGTCATCCTCCCGGTGCTGCCAGCCTCGTTCTACCTGCCGATGCGCACGCTCTGGTTCGACGGCCAGCGCTGGCGCTTCCTCTACCCCGTGCGCTTCGTGCAGTGCTACTTCGAGTGCAAATCCTTGCTCAGCCGCTGCCACTCCTTCGTGTCGCCCGTGCGGCAGTTCGCCATGCTCTGCTACCTGCAGCTGGTGCTCATCATCGCCGGAGCGGCAGGAATTATCCAGATCGCCGAGACGCCGGACGATAACTCTGTGACATACGACGGCGACTGGACTTTCTTCAGCTCGTTCTTCAACTCGGTGCTCGTGTTCGTCACGATCCAGACGCCGCCGGCCGACAACGTGCTGGCCAAAGTCTTCGTCGGCGGGCTCGTGATCGTGCTCATCTTAATCGTGCCGTACCAAGTTTCGCGCGTACTGGATCTCGGCAAGTCCTTCTCTCAGTACGAGCTGGCCGACTACAAGACGTCAAACTCCTCCAAGCACATCGTGCTCTGTGGCGACCTCACGCCTTCGCGGATCGACCATTTCTTCCGAGAGATCTTCCATGATGACCACGATATGATGAACGTCAACATCGTCGTCCTGAGTGAAGAGCCACCCTCGACGTCCATGATCTCGCTGCTTATGGATCCTTTTTTCGATAAGCGCACGAAATTCATCCAGGGATCGCTGCTCGACGTGGACGACGCTCAACGTGCGGCCTGTAGCGACGCTGACGCCATTTTCATTCTCTCGCGACGTTGCGGACAGGAAGACCACATGACCAGCGACCACCGCACGCTCATGCGCGTGATGACGGCCAAGCGACTCGTGAAGAAGGGCGCGCGCATTTTTGCCCAGATGCATTTGTCTTCGAATCGCCATCTCATGGAGAATCTCGGCATCAAGCACGTACTTTACTTCTCGGAGCTCATGCATTCGCTTCTGGGCCAAAGCTGTGTGTGTCCGGGCTTCGCCACGTTCATCTACAACCTCACGTCCTCGTCGAGTTACGAAGGCCCCATAAAGAACACCAGCGTATCGTGGAAGGAGTGCTACCTGCGCGGATCGAGCCACGAGGTGTACTCGGTCGAGTTGCCTTCTTCCGAAGTGGTTTTCGGGAAGACTTTTTCGGAAGTGGCTTCACTGGTCTATATGCTCTGCTCCAATGTGATCGTGTTCGCCATTGAGTCAACTGATCGCACCAAGATCTTGCTCAATCCGGGAGACTCGTATACATGTATGGGCAACGAAGTCGTGTTTGTGATCGCCAAGGATCGTCGCGAGGCGGATTCGATCAAGACCATGAAGATCAATCCTAAAGTGCCACCGATGGGCTGGGCCGCTCGAAGTACCATCTCAGCGTCTTTACAAAAACAGAACAGTTCTCCTGAACACGGCAAGTTGGCACCAGCCCAGCGTCGCAAGTCCAAGATGATCGACTGGCAGGTGAACTTGGACCTCGACGAGCTTGTAGCTTTGTCCAAACCAAAGACTGCAACAGCACAAGACGCGGTGGTGGATAACGTCGCAGTTTTGAACTTGGCTGTGGAACCGATCATTGTGTGTATTCTCTCGCCAACAGCATTTCCTCACCACTTTGAGTTTCTTGTTGGGCCTCTGCGCGTGAAAGCCCTGCAGCACCATCGACCGATTATCATCATCACGACTGCACTGCCGGACAAGGAGAAATTCGAAACGTTTCGTCATTTCAGTCACGTCCACTTTGTAATGGGAAGCCCGTATCATGCCACGACCTTGCGTCGTGCTGGAATTGATCGTGCTTACAAGATTGTCATCATGGGCGGCGAAGGCGAAGTCTCCGATTCCGGGTCCTATGAGTTGCTCAGCGATGCGGTAAGTTGCGAAATCGCACGGAATAAGTAGGATCATAGCACACTCATATTGTTTTGTGTCGACAGTCCTGTATTGCGTTGCACAAGACGATTGCGACGCATCTTGGGCCCAAGGAAGCACCGCGTATCATCACGGAGCTTGTGAATCGCACAAATGTGCACTTCATTGCGCAAAACCTCTCCTCCAGTAGATGGTTTTCTTCGGCACCGGATGAGCAATCAGATGAGCAAACTGAGGAGCAACGCCAACTCGCCCTGGCGTCATCTACCACACTATCCAGTAATTTCTTCCTCTCGTCAGCGTTCGCGTCTGGATTGACCTACAGCACGTCGCTTTGCGATAGCTTCCTGATCAACCAGTATTTCAACGACAAGATCACAAGCATCCTGCGCGAGTTCATCTTTGCATCCTGGAAAGACGTATGTATCTTTAAAACTTTCTTCTGATATTCCGGTAATATTGATGGCCCTCTGCTTCTCTGTAGAGGGATTACATGACTGCACCGGCAACGCCACCGAATCCGAGCACCAATGGTACGGATTCGCCTACCAGATCCTCGTTTTCGTCGCCCCAGTCCGTAGAGCGAAGCTCTTTGTTCGCCGTTGAGGTGCCGCTTGACTTTGTCGGAAAAGAGTTCGAGTACGTCTTCCATTATTTGCTCTCTTCTGATGGCATTCTCGCGATTGGATTGTACCGCTGCCGCCCTGATAAGGGCTATAGCAACAGCTCCCGCATCAATCTAAAAGAGAGCGAGCGCAGTGTCCCATTTGGCTACGTGTATGTGAATCCGTTCCCAAAAGATATCATTACGGGGAATGATCTGCTCTACGTGCTTTCACACAAGCAGCCGCGCTGGGCGATCTAGAGCATCTTGAGCAATTAGATCTTGAGGAAACAGGAAGTCAATCAGCCATAACTCTAATTAAAGCTTAGTTTCTCCAACCTCGTCCTCAGAAGCTTCTTCGCTAATCGCATCGGTGTCTTCCATTTCGTACGACACCTCACGAACGAAATCATCCCCGACGGGTGCTTCGTCAGAATCGGTCTCCTCGTCTTCATCCGATGCGAATAATCGCGCGCGGATTTTAGCCTCGATGTCTTGAGCGATCTCGGGGTTAGCGTCCAGGAATTGCTTGGCCTTGGCCTTGCCCTGACCGATTGGCTCTGTTTCGCATCAATAATTAAATAATGAGAACCATTTTCAGCAACCGCATCATAAATATCCATTACCTTCTCGTCCGACGATGGTGTACCACGCGCCAGAGCGCTTCATGAATCCTTCTTGAACTCCCAAATCCAGCTGAATCCCAAGCCAATGATCAGCCCCAATGTACAATCAGAATCGTCTACCAACAACAGTAACCACGCACCAGCTCCGAGTGACGATCAATGCCTTGACCAAACATCATGTCGAAATTCGCCACCTTGAAGGGTGAAGCCATCTTGTTCTTGGCGACTTTGACCACGATCTCATTGCCCACGATCTTGTCTCCTTCCTTGATGGCAGCCTTGCGACGGATATCCAGTCGCACGGACGCATAGTAGCGCAGCGCCGTGCCGCCCGAGGTCACTTCCGGCGAGCCGAAGATGATGCCCACTTTCTGTCGGATCTGGTTGAGGAAGATGATGGTGCAATTGGACTTTGACAGCGAGCCTGTGAGCTTGCGCAGCGCCTGGCTCATGAGTCGAGCCTGCAGTGCGATCTGCTGGTCGCCCATCTCGCCCTCTAGCTCAGCGCGGGGCACAAGCGCCGCCACACTGTCCAGCACGACCAGGTCCACAGCGCCCGAGCGGATGAGCGTGTCGGCAATCTCCAGCGCCTGCTCACCAGAGTCCGGCTGCGAGATGTAGAGCTCGTCGATGTTCACGCCCAGCGCCTTCGCGTAATGCGCGTCGATCGCATGCTCTGCGTCGATGAAGGCGCAGACGCCATTCTGACGGTAGAAGATCAGTGGTGAGTTGCTAGCAACAGCCATGCACTTCATATCAAGATCAGGACGCACCTCCTTCTGGGATTCGGCGATGCAGCTCAAGGCTAACGTGGTCTTGCCGGAGCTCTCCGGTCCGTAGATCTCCACCACACGACTGCGCCACAGGAAAGTGAGTACGTTGTATGAACAGCAGCACAGCAGACAGCTTGCTCACCCTTTGGGGAGGCCGCCAATGCCCAGAGCGAGATCGAGCGACAAGGAACCGGACGAGATCACTTCCACTTTCTCCGCAATCTTCCTGCAGAGCCAACCGTTAGCACCAGTACATCCATACAAAGACCGAGTCGAGAGACGTACGTTGACCCCAGCTGCATGAGCGATCCCTTGCCGAAGCTGCTCTCAATCTGGCGAATCGCCATGGCCAGCGCCGCGCTCTTGTCTACAGGATGCATTCCATTCGTAACCAGTCACGTGGCATCTACTAGCCGATAGAAGCCTCACCAGGGTTGGCGCCCACGCTGCTCTTCTTGGAGGCCGTGCGCTTGCCCCGCACGCTCTGCAGTCGCCCCAGAGAGCGCTCCGACGCCTGCACGGCCGCGCGCCATTGACCTGCGCCCAGACGCAACATCTTGGTGTGGCATGGTTCTTGCACTTGAGGTGGCGCGAAGGTCGCACGAAGGTGACGCAAAAAGGACGAGAGTGTTTGTTTTGTTTTTCGTATTTTGTCAGGATACCTATCGGACGCGCTATAATTTGCAATTTGCAGCTTAGAATGCCATGTTGAACGTGGTGGGGGGTAAGACGGAGGCCACTTGGCACCGCTCGGTCTTCGAGTAGCGCTTCTTGATCACAGCCAGGTTGTTGGACGGAGAGTTCGCGTACAAGGTCTGGATCTCGCCCATGCACTCCTTCAGGTCGGCCCAATCGTACTGAGACGCATCTGCGAGTTCCTTCGTCTGCATCAACAGACAAAACTCAAGGTCAGATAAGGTACGATAGAGAAGAAAGCCATTTCAAACGCACCATCGGAAATCCGTCAATAGTGTACATCGCCATAGATAAACAGCAGGTAGCTACCACAGAGGGCAGATACTTCAAAAACTGGTACTCCTGCAGCGCCAGCTCCAGCAGGTAGTGGGCTAGCATGGACGTTTTCTTCTGGATTGGAGGAATCATTCGCTGGTAAATGTTCAGGAAATCCAAAGCTGAACAATGGACAGAATAGAATACAAGTGAGTTTCAACGCATCCCTCGGGCGAAACGAGCAAGCACGACATGACCAACCTGTGGGTACGGAGAGCGTGAAGTTGAGCGTATTTAACAGCTTCTCTTCCATCTTCAGCACCTCAGCAGATGTGTACACGTTGTCAGCGCACATGGCGAGATCCTCCACGCCAATGTAGGAAACATCTTCGCACTTCGACGCAACGTGCAAACAAGTTGCGCCAAGCAGCTGAAATCGAGTTTTCTTCACCATCACGATATCCAAAAATCGATCCGTGTAGTTCACTGCCAGAAACGCAGTCCGAAGACACATTTCAAAAACATCCACCACTACAACATGAACACGTATCGAGTCAGTACGCTAAATCAGAACTTAAAATTCAATCGCCAACATATTTACCTTCGATAAGCCAATCGACCAGCATTGATCGATGAGACGGACGAAGTGTTTTTTGGCGACTGCACACACAAAAAATCAATATTAGCGACTACATTTCCGTAATACATGCGACTTAAACGAAGTACCTTAAATATTTGATCTCCTTCCACGACTCAATTTCTGTTTGGCGCAAATATGCGTGGAAAAGCTGCACATGCTCCGGAGTAGGACCATGTTTTTGCCGATTCATTGTGTATAACATCTTGTTCATTGGGATCGTCGGAACAAGTGACCGAAAATTCGGAGACTGGGAGGAAAAATAGGGATGTCGAAGTGCATCTTCCGCTGAGATTCTCTGGTCCGGATTGTAGATCAGAAGCTTTGTCAGCAGGTCAATTCCGAGGTCCGAAATTCCTGGGAACAATCGATTTAATGGACGCCGTTTCCAATTCGGGAAGTCGAAATGATAGTTAGGCAATGACGAGAAACCGGGCCAAGTTTCAGAAGTCGGAGTCGATAGCTTGCTAAAAATCTGGAAGAGCTGATCAATTTCTGATATGCCAGTGAATAAAGGCTTTCCCTGAGCCATTTCTGCAAAAATGCAGCCGACTGACCAAATGTCAACAGCGGACGAGTATCCGCGGACACCCATCAGAATTTCCGGAGGTCGGTACCACAGCGTTACGACTTCCATAGTATACGTCCTTCGAGGAATACCCGTCGCACGCACTAATGCGAAGTCGGATATCTGCAAGTTGGCATCATCTACCCATAGCGTACAGAATATATTAGTCACATCTTTGCATTTGTTACTTGTCCACCAAGAAAATACCAAAGTATACCGAGAGCATCAGGATTTGACGTTTTGATCAAAAGATGTTTGGGTTTGAGATTGCGATGCAAGACACCACGCCGATGACAGTATGCAATAGCATCTAGAAGCTGGTGCAAGAGCCGACGAATCTGTAGGGATAAAGCAAGCATCACGCATTAGCCAGAAATAACGACTACCCTTCAGATTTGTGCGCTTACCACTCGCTCAGGTAGCACCCGGCCGCCATTCGGATCACCAGTCGGGTTGATGACTTCATGTAACGTCTTGTCGACATATGGGAAGAATACATGTAGTTCATCTCGTACCAAGCTAATCATTTCCAGAGAAGCAATGTGATCATGCTGGATTCCCTTCAGTACAGCCAGCTCTCTCAGCATGTAGTACGGAACTCCTTCACCCTAATATACAGCAAAATATCAGATTAGGACTCGTATACATCATTGACTATACCAGATGAGAACATACCTTGGGAAATACACGAGCCTTCTTCATGGCCAGAATCTTTCCTGTTGACCGCTGGCAGCATTTAAAGCACGTTCCTTCGGTGCCCTTATTTTTAATGCCCAGATTCTGGAAGTTGAGCCAGTTCACGGATCCGTCCGGCAGCGTGCTTGAAAGTGCTCGACATAGTGAGCGTCGACTCGTCAGCTCACGCCACTTTTTGGATACTTGAGCCATGTTGAGCAGATCATCCGAGGACACCAGGAAGGAGAACACGTGGAGGATCATATCGATTGGCTGGAAGTCGAAATGTTCGGACGGTTTGAAATCCTCTTCGTTCTGCATGGGAATTTCAGCAGAGGACGCATCCCAATCGTCGTCGTCGTTGGCCGCGGGAGAGGCGATCAGGATCTCGCGTCGCACCAGTTTGTTCGCGCGATGCTCCACAGCGCGATCCGATGGATCGATTGAGAATCCTTCCTCGCCAGCTTCTTGGCTATGAATATGTTCTCTCGGATAGCCCACAAACTCGGAGCTTTTCGTCTCGAGATCGTCGGATCTTTTGCGCTTGATCTGGCCTGTACAAAACACCCTTGTTCAGTCAGTCACTCGATCATACGAATACACAGCAAAATACGTGATATCGAGCTCACCAAACAACGGTCGCTCGCCAGAATGCGGCGGCAGCGGCGGCAGGGCTTCGCGCGATCCTAGTGCAGCCGCACCAAGATCTGAGGGCTCTGGTTTCGCACTAAGATCCAATGGCTCGGGCTTCATGAGGCTCACAGCCGCAGACGATCGCGGCGTTCCTCCAAGTGCCGCGAGGATCGGGTTCTCGGCAGAAATCAGGGTGCTCAGTACCGGCGGCATAGGATGCCGTTCGACCTTAATCGACAGCATCGGGGATCCGCTGCTGGTGGCTGCACTGCTACAAGCGCCAGCACCAACGCGTCTCTTCTTCGACGGCATGGACGCCGCATTCGGTGAGCTAGGAGCCGTGCGCTCTTCCGCGACATCCCGCCGACACGCATCCTGATTCGAATCCTTTAGTTTCACGTCCATCTCGCGATCGCCTCGATCGACAGATCCAAGCAAAACGTTCTACTGCATGCAAGACAGCACGAGCAAATCGCCATGAGCATTCCACATCCAGATCCAGCACCGCAGACACAGATCCATTACACACAGCCGAGCGACCAGGTCTCCATCCCGGGTCGGCCGTCCATGGCGCGCGGCATACCTCTGGCCGTGGGGGCGACAGCAGAGCTAGCTATCCACTGCACTGCGCTGCGCTGCGCTTCTCTCGTCTCTCTCTGGCAGGAGCCCCTCGGGGTTTCTTCTTCGTTTCTCTTTTCTTTCCGCGCGAAATTCTTTACGCTCCCAAAGTGAGCGGACTGGAACGCGGTGGGCGGCACAGGGCACCAGGGCGGCGGCGCGACCATCACTCCGACCCACAACCCTACTTATCTAAAGTACGAATACCAGAAAATGGCCGTTGCCGGAATGCACTAAATATGGTAAGGTGTGCCTTATTTAGAGAAAGATAGAGAAAAGAGAGAAGAAACTGGCGCTCTTGGGGTTTGGTCTTTCTTAGGTACATTTTGTACCGTTGCACATATGGAATATTTAGACGCAGTCAGCCAATCAGAGTACAGGATTAGAAAACGAGAAAAAAGATCGCAGTTTTGGTGCAGGGTCGTTACTATTATGGAGAATGGATTGGGCTCTGCTTCCTATTGCTAGCTAGATGGCTTAGAAGCCTTCCTCGTCGGACTCAATGTCGCCATATCGCCACAGGCACACACGCTTCTTCTTGGCAGCGGTCTGGACGTTCAGTAATCCGTCCACGACAGCCTTCTGGTGCGCAGACGCTGTCTTGAGCTGCTTGCGGTCCGTGCGCAGCAGACCGGCCTCCACCAGCGTCTCCGACACGCTCTGGTTGTTCTTGTACAGCGAGACTCGAAGGCGGTTCTGCTCGTCCGCGCCGTGCACGCGAGCCGTCAGGGTGTGGCCCCATGCCGTAGAGCCGAGCGTCTGGGCGGCATCGGTGCCGAATTCCTCCGTCGCGGGGTGGGCCTTGATGAAGCCAAAGACGCATTCCTTTGCCTGGGGAGGGAACTGGATCACGTTCGCATCGAGCGGACGCAGGCGGTTGGGCTGCAGCGTCGCCACATTGCCGTAGTCAATGAAGCGCACACGCGCACTGCCGTCCGGGTGCACGTATTCAATCTTGGCTCGGTTCCACAGAGGTCCATTGCCATCGTCGAACAGACCGGCGCAGATGCCGTTGCGACGGACCTCGAACGTCTTGCCGTTGGGGCCGTGCAGGCGAGTGAATTCCTTCATCTTCTCCTCAACGGTGGCGCACACGCGGTCCGACACGTTCTGGATGAAGAAGTGCGAGCCGTCCACGATCTCAGACAGCTTGACGCAGGCGAGGACGTCATCGGACGTCTTGTTGGCAGTCGCCACCTGAGCCTTAGCGGCGGCGGCCTTGGCGTCGTACGTCTTCCAGTAGTTCTTCTTGGCCTGCTTGGCGCCGTCTTCAGCGCGCTGCAGCTGCGGACCCGAGTTGGTCCGCTCGACCGCGTAGGAGTCCACCCACGCGAGGCCTTCCGCCAGAAGCTGGCAGCCGAAGTTGAAGCGCTCGTCCTTTGTCGCACCGTTGTACAGCAGACCAATGGCGTTGCCACCACGATCCATGTCCTCAATCTCAACAATCACGTTGCGCTGGTTGATGTTGCGCTTCGTGAACAGCTTGGATTCTTCACCAAAGGGCTCAGCAGGCGAGGTCACGACGCCCTGGCCGCCGTAACGCGTCGGCTGCGGGCACTTGACGCCAGCAATGACGAAGTTGATCATGCAGTTTTCCTTCGGGATGAACAGCTTCACACGCGTGCCAGAGTAGATCGCCTCAACCACACCGCGCGTGACCTTCTCGCGCGTCAGGAACGGCAGGTACTGCTTCGCCTTGGTGGCATCGAAGCACAGATCCGTGTAGCGACGTTCCGGGGATTCCTTGCCCGAGTACATGCCCTTCTTCTGCGTCTGGGCCTTCGTTTCCGCGGTCACCAGGTCGTCGTAGTATTCAGACTTGGCTTCGTCCGGACGGTGGCGAACCACTTCAGCAAGACCAGCCGAGACGATCTCGACAGCGAGGTTCGCTCCCTTGGCGCCGGGCGTGGCCTTCTTGGCAGCACTGGGCTCGAGCAGCACGCTGGCAAACGTCATCAGCGAGTTGTCGCCAAGCGCCGGGTTCGCCTTCTCGTATTCGACTTCCACCTTGACGTTCTTGCCAATGGCCTTTTGGCGAAGGAACTCCTTGGCGTCCACAGCGAACGGAGCATTGGGCTCGTTACGACGCGGGTTACCCAGGCGAGGAGCGCGGAGAGAGGACATGTACACGCGCAGCTCTTCGGCCTTGGACGGGATGTACACAATGACGCAGTCACCACTGATGATTTCCACGATGACACCAGCCAAGTGCTTGTCGGAAGAGAGCACAGGGGCCTGGTAGTCGCGCCAGACGCGAAGCTTGTTGGTCTTGGCGTCCTTCTCGGCGGCGCGCATGGCCGTACGGGCAGCGTTGCTCGTGTACGCACTGCTCCAGTCGGCCATCTTGCCCAGACCGTTCTTCAGGATCTCCACACTGATGTTGTTGCCGGACTTGTGCACAACGCTGCCGTACAGGTTGCCGTATTTGTCGACGCCTTCGAGCTTTAGGTCCACATCGCGGTGCAGCAGACGCGTCTCGGTGAAGTGCTTGGCTTCGCGAGAGAACGGAGCAGGGCCCACGGGGGCGGCCTCAGCATCGGCAGTCGCGTTCACAGGCGGGTTGACGCGAGGGCATTGCACGCCGGCCAGACCGAAGTTCACGATCTGCATGTTGGGGCGCAGGATAACGCGCATGGCCGCGCCGTCGCGCACGGATTCCACAATAGCGGGCACCAGCTTGCCCTTGAACTCGGCCAGCAGGCTGTCGCCATCATCGCCATGCCACTTGACGGCCGCGTTGGACTGCTCGTCGGCGTCCTTGTACATGCCCTTCTTCTCAGAGATGGCCACGGCCTCGACCTTGAGCATCTTCTCCAGGTCAGCGCAGGCGCCGTCGCGGGACTGCTCGAGCGTCTTGACCTTGGCGTAGCCTTCGCGAGCGACGATGACGCACACGTTTTCCTCCACGCCGCGCGCGTTGGCCGGCAGCCAGACTGAGCCAAAGTCGCGGTTGATCGCGCCGACACGATACTCGACCTTGAAGCGCACCTGCTTGCCAATGCACAGCTTGCGCAGGAATTCACGACTCGCCCAGGCGTACGGCTGCAGTCATAGACGAATCAGCCAACTGCAACAAGTCAGCACGAGGTTCAAGATCTTTGTCTCACCTCGTTCGTCTGCTCCGAGGAGCGCGCGAGGCGCGGGGCCGAGAGCGACGCCAGTGTGAGCACGAGCTCGGGCGGGGGGCCGTTGGTGGCCGCGCCCATGAGCACGAGCGTGTCGCCGGAGATCACGGCCTTGACGGTGGCGGTTCCGGAAGCCATGGCGGGAGTCGGGAGGGGAAGTGCACGGGGCGCGTACAATCGGAGTGTGGCGCCACGTATCCAGATCAAGGGATCAATTGCGTCAATTCACTTTTGAATTGCGATCTATCGAACAAAGACACTGCAAGTTCAAGAGAGATCACCTCCACAAGCGAATAAACCTTCATTCAGGAATAGGCACATGCATTCTTATTCCAACGCGGGCATGTCCTCGAACTCCTGCTCCATGGCGCGACGTTTCTCCTCCTCCTGCAGCTTCTGGTTCTTGGCCTGCATGCGGTCGAAGATCTTTTCCTTGTACAGCTTCTTCTCGTCCTCCTTGTACTTCTGGTCGTAGTTGACCAGCACCGCCTGCGCCATAAAACACACTTGCTTTCAGTATTGGCGAGTCCAATTGCAAGTGGCAAAAAGTGACACGTACGTGAGTGCGCTTCAAGTCCGCAAAGGCGCGCAGGATCTGAGCGTCCGATACAGAAATCAGCTCACTGGCCTTGTGCAGGCTTTTCTCGGCCTCGCGAGAGTACTCGAAGCCTTTTTCAATGATCCAAAACTCGCCCTTCTTCTCCTTTTCGAGCTCCAGCTTGAGTTTTTCAATGTACACGAGGCCGCGACGGAAGTGGCCCTTACCGCTTTTGGCATCGAGAGTGATCGCCTAAGCGTTTGAACAGTGCAGAACTCCATTGAGAAACGCTTGAATACCTCTACAGCAGTAGTCACGAACCTGGTCGCAGTCCCAAAGAGCGTCTTCGATCTTGTGCAGTTTGATTTTGCAGAGCGAGCGGTTCAGGTACAAAACCAGCTAGAGCAATATACAATACGTCAATGCTGACCGGTATAATGCATTTGTTAGTATGCACATACCTTGACAGCGTTGACTTTGTCCTTGTCTGCCTGTGGGACAAGATTTTCCCACTCTTCCTTTCCGAAGAAGATATGAACAAAGCCCTTCACGTGCAAACGAAGCCGTCAATATCAGCAATAATAGTTCATGCGCTCGCAGCGTAAGAGTAACTCGCACCGAATCGTAATGCTTCTGTGCTTTTTCATAGTCCTTCTGTGCGACCAAAGTGTTTCCTTTCTCCTTCTCTTCCGTCGCGCTTGCGATTCGCTCATCTGCACCAAGCCAAGATGGTAAAACGCCGTCATTACAACCAGTTCAACATGACTTCTTACCGATTGTCGGTGGAGGATTCTCCTCCAGCATCTTCTTTTCCTCGTCGTATTGCTGCTTACGACTCTCAGCCAGCTCTGCTTGCGTCGGGAAGCGCGGCAGAGGTTCCTGTCCACCAGTGATCATGACAAAAAGGTGAATCTAGCTCGATATACCAGAAAACATCGAGTAGCTTACGCCAAAGCGAACGAGTTCGATCTCAAAGTCCAGGGTTTCGTTTGGCTCAACCTGTCAATCCAAAGTGAGTAAGCGAGAATTGCGACTGGATGGGATTACATCGGAGTTCATAGTCTCACCTTAGGCGCAAACCCTTCGGAACCGTACGCATATTCAGGCGCAATGATAAACCGAGCGATTTCGCCCTTGTTCATGGTGGCGACGCCGATATCCCATCCCTTGATGACCTTTTCTAATCATCACAGTTGCATTCAACGCGCATGTCTAACGTCAGTACATAGTTTCCAGACAGACAAGTCACGTTTGTCATGCTGTGAATACCTCTTCCGAGCTGGAATTCGAACGGATCGTCTGTTCCGCCCACGTGCTTTCCGTCAACCACGTCACGTCTGCAGTCAGCAGAAAAGAAACCACAGTAAAGAAACGCCCACGATGTGCTACGTATGATCTCGAAGGTCAGAATACGCACGTGGTGTCGAAAATGGAGCCATCAAGTAGCCGTCCGATGTATTGAACTGTCGAGAACAACGAAGAGAACACTATCAGTACCGAAGACATCGAGTACTCCAGCAGCGCAGTTGATCTCACCAAACGTAGGGCATCCTTCCTCAATCTGCTGATCTGACTCGGACTCTCGAATGACCTGAATGGCGCATCGAAGCAGAGAAGCAGCCATTATGTACCCACGCCCCATATCCGCCTCCGAGCGCTCTGGAGCTTGCTATCATTGCCCACCTTCTTGAGCACCCCGCCGTCAGCAGTGGGCGAAATGTCCACGAAGCCTTCATCACGGCAGTGTTTGTTCTTGGAAGGATCGAAAAAGGCGCATGTTTGTCTGCCTCGCGCGAGCAGATACGATCCAATGCGCACAGCGTAAGCAATGGGGACAGAGAGGTGATAGAGACCATGGAGGAGCTCACCTGGCACAATGCGTGCAGATGCGCTGCGCATTGGTCACGAGGCCCAGGCCGAAGCCGCCGCACACTTTGCAGCGAGGATAGTCAGCGCTGCTCGTCATTCTCGTTTTACGGACTGTCCCCCGGACTGGGGAAGGGTGACGGATCGCACTTAATCGAGAATGAGTTCGTCCAGAAATCTGCGACGTGTGTGAAAGAAGACGTTCAGTTCATCTGTCTATGAACAGGTAGATACACTTTCCATTATGGACGTTTTGGATGCGGCTATCGCTTACTTCTTTCGGCCTTTGCCCTTCTTCTTGCCCTGCTGCTGCTGACGCTCCTGCTCTTCCTGCAGAGCGAGCTCTTCGCCGAGCTGGTACGGAGATCGGAAGGACGCCGAGATGTCGGACGTGGCCGCGGTCGGGGCACCCTGCGCGCGCGAGCTGAAGCGTCGCTCCACGCCCTCGTTCTCAGACGTGTCCCACAGCGCCAGCACGCCCTTAGAGCCACCGACAGCCAGCATGTATGGAGAGTCCTGGTAGAACGACATGGAAAAGAGTTCGCCCTGTACGACACGCAATAGAAAGAAAACGTAAGCAAACAACTACAGCGTGAACGCATACACACAGAAACCGCAATACATACCACGTTCATGTCTTTCGACGTGGTACACACGGGCGCGTTGTCCTTGAGATCCCAGATCTTGACGGTCTTGTCCACACCGGCGGTGGCGAAAAGGCCAGGGATCTGCGCTGAGAACGAGACAGCCGACACAGCGCCAGCGTGGGCCTGGAACGAGAAGAGTGCCGCAGAGCCGTTCATACGAACGTCGTAGCCAGCGACCATGCCATCTTCAGTCGCGGCCACGATCGTGCTGGGGTTGTGCGGGGCCCATGTGATGCTTTCCACCTCGGCGCTCAGTGCAAATTTCGAGAACGCGTCGGGTTGACGTCCATCCAGGACAACGATCGTGCGGTCGAACGACGCACTGGCGAGCACGGTGGTCTCTGCAGGGTTCCATCGCACGCTCTGGACTTTGTTCGAGTGGTGGCTCATGGTGTACAGACACGCCTGCGTGGTGATATCCCACACCTTGACCGTGCTGTCGGCAGAACCACTGGCCAACATGTTGCGGTGGCTGCTGTTCCAGTCGAGTGACATGACCGAGTCCTGGTGGCTACCAGCCTTCAGCGACACCTGCTTGTTCTTACGGCGACGGCTCTGCTTGGGCAACGCAACTTCACGCAGTTCTTCGTTCACTTCGCCACCAAGCGTGGCCGAAGGTTCCAGCACGTCGAGCACGTTCAGATCCCAGATCTCGATACCGGGCTTGAACGTACCAATGGCGACGAAGCTGCCATCAACAGGTCCCTTGGTAGGATCAAGCGGCACAGGCGCGCAATCCATCCAAGCAAGACTCAGCGGGAACGCTGGGAGGTTGATCTCGTGGTGCACGTACAGCGATCCGTTGTCGTCATCGTACACCTGCACCTCCAGGTTGCTGAACTCTTCTTCAGTGTTGGCAACAAGGATGACAGCATCTGTGGGGAGGATCTCCACATCTTCACGGTCGTTCTCCAATTCGTCGTCCTCTTCGTCCTCGTCAATGGCGCCGTCGTTCATGGCTTCAACGCCATCCATCTCAGCGTCTTCGGTCGATGATGCTTCTTGCTCTGCCTCCGAAGAGTCCTCGTCCTCAAGAGGCTCGCCCTGCTCCTGTCCAATGTAGTTGGTGATGGCGGCATCGTCGTCTTCTTCGTCGTACTCGTCCATCTTGAAGGACGCCGGCAGACCGGAGTCGTCGGCACTGGCAGCCTCTTCTGATTCCTCCATGGCGGCGGCAGCCTCCATGGCTTCGTTCTCGTCAGCCGCTTCGTCAGCAGCCATTTGCTGCACCATGCGCATCTCCGCTTCCGTGAGCTTGAGCTTCTCGGGCATGCGACGCGACGCGCCCTTGGGCACCCATGCTAATGCCGAGATCATGGTCAAAGGCTCGAGTTGCGCTTTATGGCCGCAATGGACATGGCTGGCCAATGGGTGCTACCGTGACCTGCTTCAATACAACCCCCTTCCCAGTACAGGCCCTGCCTCTCACCTGGCCCGAAACGACTGGTTTCCAGGTCTCGACAGCGAAACGGGTAGTGTATCGCTTTGCGCAGGGTTTCAGCTGATTGGCTGCCGCTGCCTCCATTCAATGAGTTGGGATGGCTTCAATTCGTTGAATTGCAACACGCTTGTACACCGTTTCACGGCATTGCTGCTTGCTGGTTGCCCATGCTCCATCCGCAGCAGCTCGCGCTCGGCTTCCAGCAGATCGTGGCCGCGAATGGCGGTCTGCAGCAGCACCCAGAGGTCCGCAGCGCCCTGACCCAACAGGAGAATGGCTCCCAAGCGCTGCTACAGGCTCTGGCTTCGTGCCTCGTGCACGACCAAGTGCCGCAGCTCGTGCTGCAATTCCTCCGACCGTGTGTCTTGGATCTCATGGTGCGGTTGATGGATCCGGCTATTGTGATCTACGACTTCAATGCAGCCAACAGTACTTTCGAGCCGTGTGTGGACCCTATGCAGCGCAGCGAACGCATTGCTGAAGCGCTCGTGACACTGCTGGCCTTCGTGCCGCAGACCTGGAACGTCGTCCAGCAGTACTTTATCGACTCGCCGTGCTACTTTGAGTTTGTGAATGTGGCCGGCGCCAAGAAGCAGCAGAGCGCGCAAATGACCGAGCGCCTGCGTCGCATTGTAAAAACGACCTACCGACTGATCCGCCTGCATCCGCATGAAGCTGTGGCGCTCTGGAACTGGTCAGGTTACTTCCCGTTGTGCTTCCACGAAGACACGTGCATCCGATGGTTCGCTGCACGTACGACGGCTGTGGTGCTTCAAATGGGCAACACGCAGCGCAATGCGTTCATCGACGGGCTGCAGGTGGGCGAGAACGCCGCTGTGGATGGCAAGCACCCAGCGGTGCGCAAGATCGAGCTGGAAGAGCACCAGTTTGAAGTGCAGCACCAAGAGCAGCGCATCCTATTGACAGTGCAGGATCCGAAAAGCGGTCTTTCAGAAGACGACCAGAACGCAGTGCTGGTGGATCCGGCGCAGGCGCTGCCTTTCCATGAGTCGCTGCGCAACATTTGCGGTGTGATCGTTCCCACCAACAAGCAGCAGGCGCAACGCGAATCTTCAACAGCTACCGAGGCCTTGGTGGCTACAGCGTCTACAAAGCGCAACTTGCAATCAGTTGCGATCGCTCTTGGCCTTAAGCGTCCGATCCTCGTCTCAGGCTCGAGTGGCTGTGGCAAAACTGCGCTTGTTCGGGAGCTGTCGCGTCTTTCAGGAAACGGCGATCTGGTGGAGCTCCATTTGGACGATCAGATTGATAGCAAGACCCTGCTGGGATCGTATGTGTGCACGGACATCCCTGGCGAATTCACGTGGCAGCCGGGTGCCCTGACGATTGCTGTATTGGAAGGTCGCTGGGTGGTGATTGAAGATATCGATCGCGCTCCGTTTGAAGTTCTCGCGGCGCTGATGCCGCTTTTTGAAACTCGCGAGATGGTTCTTCCTGGACGTGGTGAGCTTTTGGTGGCTCACCCCAACTTTCAGATCTTTGGTACGACTAGTTCCGGTCACAATATGCCCAAGGGCTTCCAAGAGTCGATGTGGACGAGTGTGAATGTTCTCCCTCTCGGTGATGAAGAAATCAAGGAGGTTATCCAGACGCGATTCAATCGAATTCCGGCGCATGTTATTGAGAAGATCATGACCACATTCAATGTAGTCTCGGGCAATACGCATGCGAACAGCACAACAGCACTGACGCATCTTTGGAACGAGACGCGACGCAATTACGGCCGTGCATTTTGCCTGCGCGACGTACTCAAATGGTGCAAACGTATCTACTCGTTTTGCTCAATAGGCCGAGCTGATGTGAACGAAACTCAGCAGGAATATGTCACTGAAGATGAACGCCTGCGGATTCTTATGGAAGCCCTCGATGTATTCTGCGCCGGCATCCGAGACCCCTCGACTCGTCTCCACGCAGCACTCGCGATTGCTGATATCTGGCAAGTCCAAGAAGAGCGTATTCGATACACGCTGGAACAGCACAAGCCGCATGTCACATTCAACACTCACGAGGTTGAATTTGGTCGAGTGCACCTTCCTACTTTGTCCCGTGAAGAGAGACAAGAGAGCGCTCGTAGTTCTGTTGTTATGACGGGTCACGTGCTTCGACTGCTTGAGAAGCTTGCTGCAATTGTGTACACCTGCGAGCCAGCGTTGCTTATTGGTGAAACTGGTTGTGGCAAAACCACCATCATTCAGCATTTGGCGGCGTCCATGGGACAGACGCTGGTCGTGCAGAATCTGAACATCCAAAGTGACAGTTCAGATCTTGTTGGTGGCTTCAAGCCTGTTGAGATCCATCTTCTCGCTCGACCGTTATATATGGGCTTTGTGGATCTATTTACGACCACCTTCTCCCAGAAGAGCAATGCGAGTTTCCTCAACTTGGTGCGCGTGGCTTTTGAGCACAAGGACTGGAAGAAGATGGTCAAGGGTATGCAGAAGGCAATCCAAATGGCGAACACCAAGCTGAACAATGACACCGACGGTGATGCGTCTAGCAAAATGGCTGTACGAGGAGCATCTCCTAATGTTCTTGCGAATAAATGGGATGAATTCGACGCGGAGCTAACTCGTTTTAAACGCCAAAAGGAGCAGGTTGAATCGCATTTCGCGTTTGCATTTGTGGAAGGTGTTCTTGTGAAGGCACTCCGTGAAGGACATTGGGTGCTTCTTGATGAAATCAACTTGGCATCGTCTGACACGTTGGAGCGTATTAGCACGCTACTCGAGCATGAAACTAGCGCTTTTTCGATAACGGAGCGTGGTGATGTGGAAGTTATTCGTCCGCACCCGAATTTCCGTATTTTTGGAGCTATGAATCCGTCAACTGATGTCGGCAAGAAAGATCTACCACCTTCGATGCGAAATCGGTTCACAGAGATTTATGTGGACGAGTGTGTTTGCCCGGCTGATTTGCAGATGGTTGTTGAACACCAACTCAAGGAAATCGCTGGAGCTCCTATCACTGAGACGGTCGCGTTCTATCTTGAAGCAAGAAAGCAGGCTGAAGAGCGATTAAGCGATGGTGCTCGTCACAAACCGCGATACTCACTGCGTACGTTGAGTCAGGCTTTGCACATTACGCGTATTTTGATCCAGCGTGGTTATGGCGTGCCCCGAGCGATGTATGAAGGGTTTTCGTCTAGTTTCTGCACGCAATTAGACATTGATTCTCGTACGTACTTGGAGAAACTTATCAAGAACACGTTCGCGAAAACTATGAAGGCCAAAGAACTCTCGCGCGCTCCTCCGCGCCCTGGAGGTAAAACCATGGTGAATGAGTTCATTTTGGTTAGTTCATACTGGGTTCGAGGTGGTGGTTTTATGGAGCCACGCGATGATGCTCAGGCTGATCCAGTGACTGCTCGCAAAAATTTCGTACTGACCAAATCAGTTGAAGAAAATCTGCGCCATGTGGCTCGGGCAGCTCTCATCAGCAAGTATCCTGTGCTCCTGCAGGGTCCCACTTCAGCTGGTAAAACATCGCTGATTTCCTATCTGGCTGCGAGACTTGGACAGAAGTGTGTGCGCATTAACAACCACGAGCATACGGATATCCAGGAATACCTTGGTAGCTATGTATCGGATTCGAACGGCAAGCTGGCTTTCAAGGAAGGTGTTCTAGTAGAGGCTGTACGAAATGGATGGTGGATCATCTTGGATGAATTGAATCTGGCTCCGTCGGAAGTTTTGGAAGCACTCAACCGACTTTTGGATGATAACAGAGAATTGTTCCTGCCAGAAACTCAGGAAACCGTTAAGCCGCATCCCAAGTTCATGTTGTTTGCAACGCAGAACCCTCCTGGTCTTTATGGCGGACGTAAAGTGCTTTCTCGAGCATTTCGAAATCGTTTCCTTGAGATTCAGGTTGATGAAGTACCGTCACAGGAACTTCAAACGATTCTGCAGGAGCGAAGTTCACTGCCTCCCTCGTACTGTGCTATTCTGATTGACATCATGCGACAACTGCAGCTTGTGCGACAACAATCGTCTGTTTTCGCTGGAAAGACTGGGTTTATCACAACAAGAGACTTGCTGAGATGGGCGGAACGTCGACCAGCGACCAAGCAAGCTCTCGCGGAAGAAGGATACTGTTTGCTTGCTGAGCGACTTCGTAAAGACGAAGAAAAGCAACTTGTGAAGCAGGTTTTGGAGCAGAAATGCAATGTGAAGATTGACTTGGATGCTTTGTATTTCACGGGTAAGCCGCGTGAATCCAATTTGCTGAACCAAGAAGGAGAAATCGAGCAAGAAATTGTGTGGGGCACTCATGAACATTTTGAGCAAGTGCAGCAAATGGTTGAACAAGCTATCTCAAATACGGATGGTGACAACAAAATTGAAGGCAACGCTGCTGGTTTGGAGAAAATCAGTATTACAAAGTCTCTTCGAAGACTGTTCGCACTTGTTGGGCGTTGTTTGCAACACGAAGAGCCGGTGCTACTTGTTGGTGAGACCGGTTGTGGCAAAACAACAGTCTGCCAGCTGTATTCGCTTCTTTTCAACCAACCACTGCACATTTTGAATTGCCATCAACATACGGAAACGTCTGATTTTTTGGGCTGCTTGCGTCCCGTTCGTGGTAAGGAAAATATTGTTCGACGTCTGCATGATGCTCTTGTGCAACTCTTGTGCATTGGTGCTCCCGACGATGAAGCCAACATCCAGAACATGAACCTGATTGACTTGCTTTCCAAATATGAACACATTCGTTCATCGCTTCTTAAACGTGAAGAGGGTAATGAACGAGTTACCAGTTTGGTCGAAGAGATTGATAACTTGAAACGCCGTCACCAGTCTATCTTCGAGTGGGTGGATGGCCCGTTGGTCGAATCGATGAAAAACGGTGATTTGCTTTTGGTCGATGAAGTCAATCTGGCTGAGGATGCTGTGCTAGAACGTCTAAACAGTGTGTTGGAGCCTTCGCGAACACTGTTGCTCGCTGAAAAGGGTGGCGATCAAGTTGAAGAAATCGTGGCTAGTCCAAAGTGGCGCATTATGGCCACGATGAATCCTGGCGGTGATTTTGGCAAGCGGGAATTGTCTCCTGCACTTCGCAATCGTTTTACCGAAATTTGGGTTCCTGCTATCTCTGATTTAGGTGATATTGCAACAATTATCCACGATCGACTAGTGGGCAAGTCTAACTCTATGACCAGTCCGTTGGCGCCACTTTGCGATCCGATTCTAGGCTTTGTGCGCCAGTTTAATGAGGCAAATAGTGGACTTGGTGGCTGTGGAGGAGTCACGCTCCGAGATATCTTGAGCTGGATCAACTTCATTTGCTCTGTGATGAAGCGTGGTGTTGATTCAGACGCGGCTGCCTCTCCTTGGATTGCATTTGTGCAGGGTGCGGCTCTTTCAATTCTTGACGGTCTTGGTCTGGGCTCAGATAAGGCTTTGCACACGGCCTTGAAGGCACGCGAAGATGCGTACCAGTACTTGTTAGCATTGGTGCCTGGTGACAACGAGAACGTAACTCACAGCGTGTTGCAGTCGCTAAATGCGACTAAGCAAGATATCGATGACTCAATCAGTGGACTGACGTCTGAGGATGGTACACGTTTTGGCATTCATCCGTTCATGATTTCTCGTGGTCCTGACCCTGAGGTGAAGAAACCGTCTTTTTCATTGAAGGCCCCAACAACGATGTCCAACATGTACCGAGTACTTCGAGCGATGCAAGTCAGCCGCCCGATAATTCTTGAAGGTTCACCAGGTGTTGGTAAAACAAGTCTTATTAGCGCCTTAGCTGCCGCTTCGGGTCATAAGCTTGTTCGAATTAATCTTTCCGAGCAGACAGATATTTCAGATCTTTTTGGTTCAGACTTACCCGCTGCAGAAGGTTCTACCAGCGGCAACTTCGAATGGTGCGATGGTGTTTTCTTGAGAGCACTGAAGGCTGGTGACTGGGTTTTGCTCGATGAGCTCAACTTGGCATCACAGTCAGTGCTGGAAGGCTTGAACTCGTGTCTGGATCATCGTGGTAGTGTGTACATACCTGAGCTTGATCGTGAGTTCGAATGCCCTTCAACATTTAGAGTATTTGCGGCTCAGAACCCGCTGCGTCAAGGCGGAGGTCGCAAGGGTTTGCCGAAGTCTTTTCTAAATCGGTTTACCCGCGTGTTTGTTGATACGCTGGAGGAGCAAGATCTTATTCATATTGCGTCAGCGATTTACCCCAGTTTGCATCATGAAACTACTGATGCAATGGACGACGACACATCCGACAAGGGTTCTTTGCTGGAACGTATGATTAAATTCAACACCGCCGTGCATGAAGACACTATGGTGGATTGCAAGTACGGACGACAGGGAGCTCCGTGGGAGTTTAATCTGCGTGATGTGTTTCGATTTTGCGAGTTGGTCGAGCATCAGAAAGCAGACTGGACTCCGAACCAAGAGCTGCAGGCGCTGAGTTACTTCGTCAACTTTATCTACGTTGAACGCATGCGCTCTTCTCGAGATAGAGCTCTTATTTCCAGTCGATTTGAAGAGTTTTTCGGTGTCAGACCGGTTAACGTAAATAACGTTCCATTTCGAGTTACAGACAAGTACGTGGAAATCGGCAACGCATTCCTGCCACGCCGCTCAGAGCTCCGTGTTGGGCGTGTTACACCGCCTCTATTCAATTTCCTATTGAAGCCAATGGAAGCATTGGTGCACTGTGTAAATATGAATTGGCCAGCTCTTGTCGTCGGACCACCTGCTTGCGGTAAAACTTCTGCAGTGCGCCTTTTGGCAGCTTTAAGTGGTAACACACTTCACGAGTTGGGAATGAGTGCTGGTACTGACGCTACTGAGCTGCTTGGATGCTTTGAGCAAGTCGATGTCGGTCGCAAGCTTCGTGAGGTCAAGCGTCGGCTGTCATTTATTTATGAGGAAGTGGTGCAGCAGCTTGTTGTTGCGGTATCTCAGTTGCCCAAGAAGAAGACTGCGTTATTGAAGCTTGTCAACCGCTTGGGCTGCTCTTGGTGGGCTATTACCACTCGTGAAAGCGATTCCAATGAGAACAAGTCTGGATCGCGAAAGAAGCAACTCACAAAGGGTCAACTTGACGAAGTTCTCATCGACCTAATGAAGGATCTCGTTTTGACTTTGACGAAGGCAACGAACGCATTGGAACAAGAACATGAGTTGTCGTCTGCGATCTTGTCTAATCTTGACAAGATCACAACTGAAATGGACCAAGTCATTGTGCTCAGCAAAAATACTTCAATTTCTAGCTGCTTTGAGTGGGTTGATGGCACTTTGATTCAAGCTATGGAGAACGGAGAATGGATTCTGCTGGACAACGTTAACTTCTGCAGCTCGTCTGTGCTCGATCGATTAAACTCCTTGATGGAGATTGGCGGTGAGCTGTTAATCAACGAGTGCGGTCTGATCAACGGCAAGTTGCGCGTGATCAAACCGCATGCAAACTTCCGCATTTTCCTGGCTATGGATCCGCAATTTGGTGAAGTATCACGTGCTATGCGCAATCGATGCGTTGAAATTGCACTTGTGGATGGCGAAGAGCAAAAACTTGATCTAATTAAGATTGCTTCCGCAACTGGAATTCCTGGTTTTGCACTTTGCCAGGCGTTCCAGACGGTGCACCAGCAAGTTACTGCAAAACTTGCTGAAAACATGATCAGTGCTCAGTACGCAGGTATCAACCGTCGTCACCTGCAGAACTGGTCGCTTTTGGCTACGGTTGAGATGAATCGCGGAATCGCCCCTCTTACCGCAATTGCTGATTCATTCCAACGTGTTTACGGTGAAGATCTTCTTTCCCAATTGGATTTGAGCAACGAAGTTTTAGACACCTTCCTCAATGCCCTGAATGCGTCTGTATCGTCGCCTCAAAAGCAACGCGTTCTTGTGACAAATACCTCGATGTTAGAGTTGTGCCAAGACGCAGAAGGTACCGTTCAAGCACGTGAGTTCGGTTATCTGGAGTATCTGCTTGCCTTCGCTGAAACAGCATCTCCAGATAATAATGATGTGCTGCTGTCTAGTCTATCATCGACGATCGTTAGAATGGATGTGGACTCTGAAAAAAATTGGCTTGCATTCCTGGCTGTTCGAAAACAGATTTCGAAGGTCGATTACCGCGAAAGTGTTTTGGCTGAAGCAAAGGATGCGCTATCAACAAAGGAGTTCTTCCCAGAGTCATCACTAGCAAAAACACTTGCTCCGTTTGCTCTGCGTCGATTGGCGCAGGTTGCGACATCTGTTTCAGTCGCTCCCGAGCAAATTCTTTTTTCATTGGAAAAAATTACTGCGGGTCGATCTGATTCCAACTTAACGCAGCTTCTTGCTGGGTATGTCACTTCACTGCTGAAAAACGAGCTTTACGTTGGTATTGCGCGTGAAATGCAAGATAATATCCAAGGTCTGGTGACTTGTGCTGGCGATTGCTCCATTTTCAGTGATTTGTTCCCCGTATTTTTGTCGCAACATGACGCGTCATTTAAACGTGCTGATTCTCTGGTTCACCAACTAAGCAAGTCTGACCCCATGGTGAGCACGAAGTTGGAGCCTATTTGGGCATCAATTGTTAATGCTCAACAAAAGCTGGAAATCTTAGATGGCATTGAATGGTTGCGTTTTTGCGAGGAGGAACAGTTCCGCTTTGTGGATGCTGCGCTATCGTCCTCTGAAGCTAAAAGCTTTAGCGATCGCAAGACCAAAAAGGCAAAATCGACTAAGCAGCGTGACTTGGGCGACTATTCTGTGCTTCAGCAGTCATATGCTATTCATCAACATCAAGTGGATCGCTCAAATGTGGACAATGAGCTAGTGTTCCTAATCTATCCTTTCCTGAAGTCGTTTGACTTGTTTACTAGTGTGCTTATTAGTGACGCGACAAAGTTGGCGGAACAAAAGCTTTTGTTCCAAGCTATCAAACGAGTGATTCGCGATCGTTTTGAGTTTTCTATTCAGCTTCATGAAAAATCCTTTGATTGGACACACTTTTTGATCCATTGGCAGTGGACATTGAAGTCAATTAAGCGACTGTCAAAGGTTCTTGAAGACGTTGCTGTTGGCCGATGGAATGCGCAATGGGATGAAGTGATGGACATGACTCAGCGAATGCAAGAGATGATTGAAAAGCTAATTGGCTGCGGCTCGAAGAAGAACGTGTTGTGGAAAAATGGTGGCCATGCCCTCCTGCCGAACAATGCAGAACTGTGGAACGCTCGGTATCTGCTGGAGCGGTTGACAACAAATTTCATGCAAGTGAACTCCTGCTTTTCATCAGTTGACGCAACTGATGATGGAGATGTCGACGTCTTAGCTCTTCTTTTTGGTGGTGTTACATCGATGGAAGCGGCCATGAAAAGCGGCAAGCTTGATGTCTCATCTTTGTTCTATGTAAACGTTGATGCTCGCAAGGAAATTTTGCATGCGCTGTGCGCCTTTTCGTACTTGTCACAGCAGCAAGTCAATGCAAAGCAAGGAAAGAAGAATGATGCTCTAAAGAGTTCGCATGCTATGGCATCAGAGCTTCTGAAGCTTCCCGGAGTGCTTCTGAAGAAGCTTCAGGAGCAACAATCAGATATGAACTCAGTGATCTCGAAGAAAACTCTTTATTTGAGTGAGATTGAAGACAATGCTGAGAGTCACGTTGATTTACTCAGCGACGAGGAAAGTCGTGTTGGTAAGGATGTGCCTATCCTGCTTTTCGACATGAAAGAAAGCTCGAAACTGATGGAAGAGTTGGTAAAGTTCCAGTTGAGCCCTCTTATGGAACATAGTTTAGCTCGTTCGGAAGTGGACGCGATTGCGAAATTAGTCCATGTGGTGAACTCGTACCAGTTGGTTGACGACAGTGCGAAGAACGACGTGGTTGTGAAAGATATTACTCAATTGCTGGCTACGTTGGAGTCGCTGATTGAAGGGTTGCTTGATCTTGGTATGCGAGATCCAGTAAGTTTCTACGCGTACCAGGACATTGTGTGGTGTGGTCACAAGTTTATCAACGCGTCTGAGCAAAAAGAAGTTGATTTGAGTGCTGAATTAGATGGATTTGTACGACTCGTGAAGACCCATTTGAATGGCGTGCTGTTTGGCTTCCACCATTTTTTGCGGTGCAATAGCTTTAACCAGATGGATCTTATTTCCTTTGAGATCTTTGACACTCAGAGAAAGTTGCGAAAGGCTACCAACAAAAACCAGGGCAAGAAAAGAGCAATGGCTGTAGATGAAGAGGAGCATGTGCATGTCGTTCATGGTTTCCCTCGACTTTTCCATTGCGCTGAGAGTGGATTGATGCTGAAAAGTATTGCTGAAGTTGATTTGCAAGAATCAAGCTGTGCAACAATTGAGGCTCAAGTACGATCGAGCCGCCTGGAAAAGATCAAGCAACATTTCGCAACGACCGAGGCACAGACAAGTAAGCACATGATAAGTGCGTCATACTCATTTATCACGGAGCTCTTCATCGCAACAGTTTTGGCTTTTGAAACCACGTTTGCTGATGCCGAGCAGTGGATTGAAGTGCAAAGGCTTTTGGTTGCGTTTGGTAACGCTGGAAGTGATGATAAACTTCGTTCTCGTGTAGTGACGCAGTTGCTTACTGCGTTCAAGCAGTCTAAAGACGGCACTTTTGTTTCTTGCGTGGATGAATTAATTAAGCCGTTCCTTGCGTCACTGCCGACTAACACGGCCATGCAAAAGGCGACAGGCAATGGACACTCCAACGCGTCTCTATTTGGATCGAGCTTTACGTTGCTGGGTATCCTTCGTTTTGTCTTGGTTGTTCCATCATCTCCAGTGGACCCAGTCACAAAGCCGCTTGTGAAGAAGGAGATGCTGCTTAATCGATTGGCTATGTCTACTATGGAAGACGCCGTCGATGCTGTAATTGATCGCATCAGCCCGCTGCCTTCTGCTTCAGCAACAACAGTTCATAACAAGGAAGCTGAAATGAGCAGTCTTCACGATCAAGTAGTCGAACTTTCAGCCTATGCTATTCAGCGATACAACCCACTGCAGCGAAATGCTACGGATGAACCCGTCAAGGAAGTTGCGATGTCTGTTTTTGGTGACATGTTCCGTGATCTAATTCGATTTCAGAGTACTATTATGTCGACATCAAAGATGGTTGCAATGGTTTCGACAATCCGCTCGTCCATGAAGAGCAATAACAAGTGTCGCCAGCTCTTACGTGAGTTGGAGATGTTTCAGCAAACGTCTGAGAGTTTCTTGGCCCAGCTGCTTAAGAAGTACGGCGCAAGTTTCCGTGATGTTCTTGAACCTGTTGTGTCTGCGATTTATGTCGTCAAAGAGGGCGTGGCTTTCCTTACTTGGTCTGCATACGAGCATATTCAGGAGCGAAGTGTAAAGAAGCAGGTGAAGGAGGATCTTGCGTTAGCATTGGTTCAATTCCCATCAATTCCTTCCACAATGCAAAAAAACTCCGACCCATGGCGTGGAATTCAGCTGTTGCTGGATACGGTGGGTTCTAAAACGTCCGGACTGGTGTTTGGTGGATCGTACAACAAGCGAAAGAGCGATGTCGCTCTTCTCGATGTCGCTTTGGCTAAGATGGACTTTTTGTTCCGAGAGACTGTTGCTTACAAGCAATCCACTGAAATGAAAACTGCCTTGGTAAGCAGCAAGGCTCTGTTTGATCTGTTTTTGACCAAATGGCAAGAACAAAAGGAACGCGAAGAACAAAAGCGCAAGGAAGAAGAGGAACTGTTTAAGTTTAAGGTCCGCCAACTGGATATCGAGACTGAAGAACAGTTGCTTGAAGAAGAGTACCGTCAGCAATTCCCAGATTACACTGTAAGCGACTTCCAAGCATTCTTAGCACCCAATGAAGCGGCTCAGAATGGAGCATCTGGCGTGGCAAATGCTGTGGATGCGGACATGCTAATTTCGGATACCATGCTGCAGCGACTCTGCGAAGTGCATGCCAAGCTTTACGCTGCGAGTGCATGCTCAAAGATTTCAGTTTCCAAGCAGGAGATTGTGCATTCTTTTGCACGTGCATTTACTCTTGCCGTTTCAATGCGCAAAACGATTAATGCAATGGACTCAAGTGCTGTGGAACATGCAGTGGTATCTTCGGGTATGTTCGCGTCATCGCTTGTACAATCTCGACTTGGCAATGGCTTGAAGAGTGGCGTGCCAACTATTCAGTCTCTGGATAGCAACTACATTCGTGGTATTGATTTCCATCGTGATCCGCTCGTAAAGGAAGTTGTGCTTATCGCTGAGCCGTTGCAGCAATTGATGATTAAACTGCAGGGTCTTCTAGCTTTGTGGCCCGATCATGCGATTCTTCAGCAGCTTGTTTTAATTTCTGATCGAATTCGAAACTTCGAAATCAGTTCACCGCTGGCGCGTACGCTTACTGGTGTCGAATTGCTTTTGCGCAAGGCACAAGAATGGGAAGCATACGCTGCACGCATGTATTCAATTGCCCCTGAACTTAATGCTTTGTCAGCTTTAGTCACGCGATGGCGCAAGCTTGAGCTTTACTCGTGGCCACATTTGCTTTACGTCAAGGAAAAGCAACATCGTTTGGTTGCCCAAAAAACGTGGATCAATATGTACTCACTGTTGACTGCCCAATTCGAGACGGATGCGGATAGCATGGACGACTCTAACCTGTTTGATCCCACGGGAAAAAGCGAACTGAAGTGGTTGCACTTGAACGACCTCTCGGCATGGATATTCAAGTCGACTGCATCTACTGATGCGGTGGCTGTGAGTGATGCTAGACTGAAGCAAAATGAGTGGATGAGCAAGTTGTTCTCGACTTTAGATGCATATGTACGCACGTGCCCGATCGGACAGTACGAAACGAGACTGCTGATCATTTATTCGTTCTGCTCCCAACTTTTGATGGAATTCTGGACTCTTCACGCCAGTGGAGACAGCAGTGCGTCACGTACGATGTATGCTTTGGCTAACGTGTTGTACAATCTGTACCGTTACTACGGACAACATTTCAGCTTCTTGGAGCGTCAGTGGAGTGGCCTCAAGGCACCCATTCAGCGGAAGTTGATTGAATTTGTGAAGATTTGCCGTTGGGATGAGCAGACGTACTACTCGTTGGCTGAATCTGCTGAAAAGTCTCACCGGAAGTTGATGAAGTTTGTTCGTAACTACGATGCTGTTTTGACTGTGTCAATGCAAACCGTGATTGATGCATCGACTGACAGTGGAATTACGAAGGACGGAGGATACGTCGGCATTCATTCGACAAGAGCGGAACTGGATGGTCTTGATGATGGCGTGGTTCTTCCGAAGCAATTTGAACAAGAAGAAGAAGAACCTGCAAAGGACGAGACTGATGCTGAAGAATCATCTAAGAAAACTCCTGTAGTAGTTGTTGAGGATGAAGCTCCGGCCAAGCAGCCTGTGCTTCGATTGATGCACACGCCCCTTCGATCTCCCTCTGTTGTGGTTGATGTAAAGGGTTCCACGTATGCGGAAAAATTGCCTGCATTGTCAAAGCGAATTTCGAAGTACACTAATCAACAAATTATATCAGTCGATCAAGTGGAAGCACGCCAGCAGGCTCGTGAGCTATGTGAAGATCTTTGCGAAACCATCTTTTACCGAATGCACAAGCTGCAAAAGGATACCAAGCTTCCCAAGGGAGCCAAAAAGAAGGCTCTGATCGATTTGTTAAGTGAATTGAAGACGCAAGGAATGTCGTACCATCGCATGCATTTGCCAGCAGAACAGCAAAATATTGAGCAGCTGTTCCAGTTAGATCCTCCTGACGTTGAAAACTGTATTCAGTTGGATGACATGGAATCTTTTGTGGACTTAGACGCATTGAACCCTGCGTCTACCGATGAAGGATTGAAGAAGCTGAAAAGCAAGCAAAAGAAAAAGTCTAAAAAGCAGAAGAAGGCAGGCGAGAAGGTTTCTGTGACTGTTGCTGAACCCATTGCAAAGAACTCTCCTTTGTGGCTCTGGCAGCGTGCTGACGGATACTACTACCGGTTCTTGGGACAGTTGGCGTCGCTTCGTTTCAGCGCTTTGACGAGTTTCTCACACGACTTGTCAGCAAGTGAAGTCGACAGAATGAATGGCTATGCTGAGAACATGTTGTTTACGATGATTCAGCAGCGACAACTTCTGCACGCGACCTCGTTAAGCCACGAAAAGTTGATTCATGGATTAAACGCGATGGAGCGTCTCAAAACTTTTCAACGCACTTACCTTGCCGACAAAGAAGAAGACAATGAGGTCGACATAAAGTCGGTGACTGAGTGGCAAGCTCACCAGCACCATGCTGCATTGGACTTGCGCCAGCCTCTGCGCGAGCTTGAAATTGTGGTTAACCAGGTCCTTCGTACTTCATCAAGCCCAGCGATTGCGCAGGTGAACGACAAGTTTGGACGTGCGTTTAGCATTCTGGAGAACATTTTGAAATCGCTTGCACCGAGTGGTGGTGTGATATCGTCTCTTGGCGTGCCAGCTATTCCACATCACACGATGAATTCAAGCGAAGAAACCGATGATGATGTGAAGTTAATGGCATTTGCCCATCCGACAAATCGTGTGTACGGTATTGCTCCTCGAGCGTTGGCGGAGGTTGACAACAGTCTCTACCCAGTCGACGCAACTGTGCTGAAGGAAAACTCTGCTCACTTGGCAGAGATTCGTTCGCTCTTGAGTGATATCTCGGACCTTTTTGCTCAGGTTTCGCCAACGAACTGCTTTGATGATTTGTCTGCGCGAGTTTCTTGGATTGTTCATCAAGACGAGGCTCTAGCAGGTGCAGCCACAGTTACTGATACACCTCCTGCTCTAAACAAGCAAACGGAAATTGACGCTTCGGAAGCAATTTCTGCGTTTGGGTCTGTGTACGACAAGATGGTGGAAACGGTCTTGGTCTCTATCCAAGACCTGACTAAGCTATCGACTGAATCGAAGGACATGAAGGATAGCGCTGATGAAGAGGAAGAAGCGACTATTCGCCAACAGATCGCGTTGCTTACATCTGCTGTCAAGGATGCGCGTGTGAATCAAATCGCATCCTTGCTGTCAGAATTGATTTCGCTGCTTTCCCAGCAGTACAACCAGATTGTTGCAACATCGTCCCCGCATTGGAAGGATGCATTTTCTTCCTGCTTGTCGATGCTTGAGGCTTTCGAACCCAGTTTGTTGGATCTTCGCGGTATTAATCGCCAGCTGATGTTGGATTTCCTTATGGTGCACAAGAGTGTCATGAAGCTGGACTTCATTTTGATCCGAATCTTCCGTAACCTGTACCAGCACGGCTTCTGTCGCGTTGACGAAAAGGAGGGAGAAGAAGGCGGAGGTGACGGAAAGATGCAATTCCAGGATGACGTCGAAGGCACTGGTATGGGTGAAGGCGAAGGCAAGAAGGACGTCAGTAATGAAATCGAAGATGAAGAGCAATTGCTTGGCCTGAAGGGTGAAGAGCAACAAGAGCAAGATAAGAGCGATCAGCCGCCAGAGGACACGGGCCTTGAGATGCAGAATGACTTTGAAGGCACCATGCAGGACATCCCAGAGGACGAGAAGGACGAACAGGAAGAGGACAAGGACGATGAAGAAGAGTTAGATCGTGAAATGGGCGATTTCGACCAAGAGGACGAAAATGTGGTCGACGAGAAGATGTGGGGTGATGACTCCGACGACGACGATGATAAGATCGACAAGGAAAAGGAGAAGTTTGAAGAAGATTCCAAGGTCGAAGGCAGTGAAGCTCTGGAGGACGAAATCCGTGGCAAGGACGGTGACGAGGATGAATCAAAGGAGCAGGACAAGCCCAAGGACGAACAAAAGGCCCAGCCTGAACAACAACAGCAACCTGATGCTGATGGCGGCGAAGGTGACGACGACGGTGATGATGAAGACGGCGAAGACGAAGAAAAGAATGACGAGGTCAACGACGATTTTGAGGATAAGTACGAAGAGCATCACGACAACGTTGACCCACAAAGTCGCGATGACGAAAAGGATCCTGAACCAGCCGAAGAAGATGATGCGTTGCCTGAAAACATGCAGTTAGACGAAGACGACGACGCTGGCGACGAGGGTGGTGATGGTGATGATGCTGACGACGAAGGCGATGATCAGACAGAGCCCATGGACGAAGACGGCGACGAAAACGGAGAAGAAAAGACGGGCGACGAGGATCCTGATGATGAAGAGAGCAATGAACAGGCCGATGAGGAGCCACTAGACCAAGCTGTGCAAATGGGTGCAGGTGGATTGGACGATGAGAACGAGGAAGCCAAGGAAGAAGAAGACGATGAGAAGGAAGACGAAGCATCCCCGGAAGATCCGTCGCAGGAAAAGAACTCATCCACGGTTGCTGGTACTCAGTCCAAGGATGGCGTGGACGAATTGGAACAAGACGAGAACGCTGAGGAAGAAGACAAGGACCAAGAAATGGACGACGCTAATGCGGAAGAAAACGAATCCAACGAGCAAAACTCGAGCAGTAGCGCCCAGCAGCAGAGTAGCAACAACAAGGATGACAAACAAGACTGGAAGCCACAATCGCAAGTATCCAAGCCGGAACAAGCTCAGGAGGAGGAGAAGCGTCGCAACCGACGCAATGAACCGAATCCGTATCGTAATCCGCAGAACACGCAAGAACACTGGAAGCGCCGTGTTGAAATGATTGAACGCAAGCAGAAGGAGGAAAAGAAGAGCTCCAATGAGAAGAAGTCTGATGAAGCTACTGGAGACATGACCACTGCGGAGTTTGTCGACGACGACGACGAAAACATGGAAGACGTTGAGCATGCACTCGCTGCTGCGGATGAGAACCAACTAATGAACCAGAACAACTCTGATGATAAGGACGAACAAGATGAAAAGGACGACTCCAACGATCCTGATGGTGTGTCGGCAATGGAAGGTGACGACGATCTTGAACAAAATGGCGCGCAGGATGACGAGAAGGATTCGAAGGTCAAGGAAGAAAAGAGTCAGGTGAAGGAGCCAAAGGATTCTGACGACCATGACATGGATGCAAAGTTCATGGATCCCGAAACGGAACCTGATGACAAGAGCAAATCTGATGAAGCTGTTCGCAAGAACGAAGACGCGAACATGGACGATGACGAAGCGGACAATGATTCGCTTCCAACTCAAGTGCACTCTTCCCCTCTTGAGCAGCAGCGACTTGACGAAGAAGATGAATTGGACGATACTCGCCCTCCGCCGAAGCTTTTGTCCCCAGAGGAGATCACTGGCTTGCGCGACGAACTCGACACGTTTATTGCTAACTGGACGCGTAACGACAGTAGCGCCATTTTGCGTGGCACCGAGCTCTGGTCCAAGTACACTGCAATCACGGCGTCGTCTTCGCAACGCCTTTGCGAACAGCTACGACTTGTGCTCGAGCCGATGCTTCGTGCGAAACTGGAAGGTGATTTCCGTACGGGCAAGCGTATTAATATGCGCAAGGTGATTCCGTACATTGCCAGTCAGTTCCGCAAGGACAAGATCTGGATGCGTCGCACGCGCCCTTCAAAGCGTCAGTACCAGGTTATGATTGCTATCGATGACTCGGAGTCAATGGCTGACAACCACGCCGGCCGACTGGCACTGGAGGCCATGACGACACTGTGCAAGGGTATGACCCAGCTCGAGGTCGGCGAGATCTCTCTAGTCAAATTTGGCCAGGACATCCAGCTGCTGCATCCGTTTGACATGCCGTTCACGGACGACGCGGGTAGCCGTGTGATCTCGCAGTTTGGCTTCCAGCAGACCAAGACCAACATGGTGCAGACGCTGGATGCCATCCTGCACGTTCTGGACAACGCCAAGAACGCCTCGACCGCCGCAAGCAACGCGTCCAACGTCGAGTTCACGCAGATTGTGTTCTTGATTTCGGACGGTCGCTTCGACACGGACGGCCGCATGCGCATCAAGAAGCTCATTGAAACTGCGCTCGAGCAGCAACAGCTGATCGTTCTGCTAATTGTGGACCAGGCTTCCAACGCCGAGAACTCGATCCTGGAGACCAAGAGCGTGACGTTCAACAAGGGCAAGGTCACCATGACCCCGTACCTGGAGAACTACCCGTTCCCGTACTACGTGTTGCTCCCGAACTCGGCTCTTCTGCCCGAGATCCTGTCGGACTCGCTGCGTCAGTGGTTCGAGATGCTGCAGATGAAAAGCTAGATGGAGATAGATTGATAGATTTTGTAACCATAGATTTGAATATCATGCATTAAATTTTCATAATTGGATATCTTTGTTTGAGAATAGACCCGAATGGCGCTATGTTTAGCGCGATAAGCTCAAGAGAAGTCGACCGACTCAGGCCATTGCTGCTTTGGAAGCATGTCGTTTACGCCGGAGCTGTTCGCGGTGGATGGGAAGCTGCTGCCACTTGCGCAGGACGACGAGCTGTTTGTGCTGGAACGGCCCAAGATCAGCTTTCAAGTCAAGTCGGACGCGTACGTATGCGCATCTGTCTCACAGCGCTTATGTCTCATCCACACCATGTTGCAGCCACAAGTACCAGGGCAAAGGCCGCATCTACTGCACAACCCAGCGGCTCGTGTTCGTGGCCGACAAAGGATCGATGCAGCACGGCCAGCTCTTCGAGAGCTTCGTACGTCGATCGCTCTCTGCAATCGGGAGTTCTCTTTGTCGAAGTGACGATATCCGTTGTTAAAATTTAGCAAGTGCCGCTGATCGACATGGCAGACGAGAAGTTCAACCAGCCAATCTTCGGCGCCTGCAGCATCTCGGGCTTCGTCACTTCGGTTCGTTCGCTCTACAGAATCAATCGCCTTGAGACTCTACTCACCATTGCTGTTCCAGCACACTGACGACACGAAGATGACGTGGAAGATCATCTTTGACCACGGAGGCACCGGCATTCTGCTTCCAGTCTTCCTCCGGCTCATGGACCAACGCAAGAAGCAAGGTGAGGAATTAGCCGATTGTAACAGGCAGAGACACGCGTGTAACGCTCCGTTTGCTGCGTAGAGCGAGTGGATCTGAGCTTCGTGCAGACGCAGCAGCGTGCCTTCGTGGACCCGAACGACCCGACGGTCATCTACCTCACGCAGCCAGTGCGTCCAAGCAGCATATAATAGTCGATTGCCTCCGTTTTGCCAATCTGCCCATTCAGCCAGATGATCTGTTGGGCAGAAGCTGCTTTATATTAATTCTCACAGATATTTTCAAATATAATGCTATATATTATCCTCTTTTATATCAATCCAATAAAACGAGGTATGCAAAAATAAAGGTTTATAGCCCAGTTTACGCACACCCCACGATCGCGCGACCGCCGACCTCCTTTGGCCCAGCCAGCCGACGGCCCGACATCACCTTTGCTCAGCTCGGGATCTGCTCTTGTCGTCATCAAGCGCCATGGAGAAGCAGCGCAGCTGGGACGGCAAGTGCTCGCAGTGCCGACAGCTCATGTCCAAGTGCGTCTGCCACCTGCAGCGCGAGTCCTCCGTCCTTGGGTGAGCTCTACTTATGCGCAGCCTCCAGTTAACTCAGTCCGCCTTACTTTTCTCACATATGCAGCAGCGGAGCGGATGCGCCGACGACTCAGCAGGAGAAGCGGCATCTCCTGGCCACGCTCGCGGGCATGCATCCGGCGGCTCGAGTGCGTGCACGTCAGCCGCAGCAGGACCGCGAGCGTGAGCGAAGGGATCCCAGCATTATCCAGCGGCCGCCGGCACCGACCTCGACTTCGCTCTCGGCGTCGTCGTCATCCATCAATTCCACGAAGAGCGATAAACCCGAGTCAAGACGACCGCATGTGCCAGTGTACGCGTCGCTCTCGCCCAAGTCTTCGTCCTTGTCGCGATCCATGCCGCCAAGCCAGAACCAGCCATCGCGCCCGGTGTACTCGAGCTCGGTGCCGCTGGCAGACCTCATGGACTCGAAGCGCTCCGATCGCTCGGACCGGTCGACGTCAAGCAAGCGCTCGGTGCCGTACACGCCGCAATACGACTCGAGACAGCCAGCGATCCAGCTCCCGCACTCGGACAGCGGCAGCAGCCGCTCGCGCTACGACTTTACCAAGCTGCCGGACACGCCCATCAAGATCTCCAAGCCTATGAACCAGCCCTCCAAGGGCTACACGCCCGTGTACTACGACAACCGGCAGAGCGCAGAGAATGATATTGAGGGCGACGATGACGACGACGACGACGCGCTTGTGCTGGAACTGTAAACTGAACGAATTGAGTTATGTGCGTATCTTATCTTATCGTTTATACTTATTCCTAAGAAGAGGACTATCGATCACTGTTTTGACGAGAGCGAGAGTGCACAGCACTAGGAGAGAGAGGGCGGTAGCTCTCATCATCGTCCAGTTCGATCTCGGTGCGTCTAGGATGCAGATGCCCAGGCGCGTTATCACTGTCGAAGCTCAAGTCGTTGCCCTCCTCGTCCTCGTTCGTGACAATATACGTCATGAGATTTGCTGGATCGCTCAGATACGTGCGCTCTCGGTCAATGAGGTTCTGTCGCATTTCTTTCCAGCCTCCAAGCTCTAGTTGCGGACCCGAGGGCGGTCGGGGCTGGCAATTCAAACGTCGTTGCTGCTGTGGAGCGTATCCTGTTCCAAATAAGCAGCCAAAATAGGTGTGTCAGCCTACAACCACTGCTTTTTCGTGCCGAATATCCTAAACTTACCACGAGAAATAAATCGGAGCCAGAGCTGGAGACTTCCTGTGCAAAGTAGGATACAGGCTATCATGGCCAGTGCTACAATTCCCAGCGACGGGAGATGGAACGTCGAGGCATCAGTAGCTTCTGTGGTAATACAGGTCTCTTCCACGATCGTGGACGCCCACTGCGCTGATTCACAAAAGGCCACGCATACACACGAGTTGGCGCCGACGCAAAAGTTAGTCGTGTCCACACTGCCGTTCGCCGATTTCAAAAACGTGCTGGCGCGACACTCGGCACAGACGGGGTCATTTGCTTCACAGTAGGTCGTGTTTGCTGACGGGAAGTAGTGCGGCGCACTTGCGCTAGAGTTGCGACGGTAGTCCAGTGTGTAGTCGTACCACTCGATGGTCGTACAATAGCCCAACGGAGTGATCGTACACTTCTGCTTTACCAAACACACAAAGGCAAAACCAGCAATCAAATAAGTAACATGATAAAAAGTGTACGCGTAGCTCCGCAACTTACCGTTCCATCGTACAGTGCCGAGTTGAGGCAGTCGTAACACGTTCGGGGCACACCGCAGTAGGTCTGGTTCTGGTACCACATGCATTCGTCATCGGACGCGTACGTGTTCTTAGGTCGAGAGGCGAGGTGCGCGGCGGACTCACTGCTGCTTGTAGCCTCAACGGCAGTCGAGTTTTCCGCGAATTCACATCCGGTGGCCACATCCTCTTCAGGTTCGAGCTCTATCAGGCGCGTAAGGGTCTCATCGTACCAGTCTTCGCTCTCGCAGATCGCCACACACACGCAGCTATTGGTGCCGACGCAGAAAGTCGAAGGATTGATCGAGACCTGCGTGAGGAAGGTGCCGGCCTTGCATGCAGCGCAATTGGCGTCATCCGAAGCGCAGTAGGTCGTGTTGGTGCCGGGGAAGTAGTTGTAGTGGATTGGATACGCGCTGGACGGCCCCGTGCGACGGTAGTCCTCCGTGTAGTCGTACGCTGAGATGTCGAGGCACAGTCCGTACGGCGTCACTGTACATTCCTTTAGGATCGTACACGTACACAAACAAATCACATAAGATATCGCATACGTGCGTCCAAATATCCAGCTAAGCAAACACTAAGTAAACAATAACGTTAAGCAGATGTGGGCCTCCCATACCTCTCCGCTCTCCAGTGGCGTATTCAAGCAATCATAGCAGGACCGGGGCTTGAGTGAACACGTGCCGTCGGCCGACGTGACTTTATTCCAGCTGCAGCTGATGGAGGCGTTGGCGGAAGAAGAGGACGACGACAAGGAGCCGGACAAGGACACACTGTCGGCGCCTCCGCCGCTGTCGCTGCTGCTACTCATGGACGCCAGCGAGCGAGTCTCCTTGTGCGGGAGACCACTCTTTTTTCTGTGCCACGCCGATGCGGTGCGAAGAACAAGCAGGGATGAGCCACTGTACTTAGTATGGTTATTATCCGCGCAAACTTGTTTTCCGCCTTCCAGAAAGTGTATTTTACAAAGTGTACCAGGATTTTCTTTGACTGGTACGCGCAGCGGCTGCCAGCACATCTCTACGGTAACTTTACTTGTTGCACTGTGGCTGAGCCCATTTCTATGGCACGTCATCACGGCTAATGTCACCCGTCCATCGACAACAAGACAAGGAGACTGACGAGTCTAGAGCACTTTTGAGCGTGTTGAAGTAACGCAGCTGCGAATTCTCAACGGAGCATTAGCTTTGAGAGGAAATGTATCACAATAACTGGCCTTATGCGGCTGCATCCATGTTGAGCGCAACCACTGTAGTTTACGCCCCAGAAAAACGATAGTGCAGCGAGCGCACCCGCCGAACGCACACGATCATCAGTTTGTCATTGAGCCAGCCACCAACCGTGTCCAGACTCGTCCCTGGCCGGATCGGCACAGTACTGTAAACGCGCCCAAATCCAGGCTACTGTATGAGTGAACCCACATCGGGTCAGCACAGCCCTAAACGCGTTGGCATGACCTTATGCTGTGTATCCGATTTCAGATGTTCAGTTTGGCACCTTTCTCTATCCCAATAAACTCTCACAGGTCCTGGGCCGTTTCAAAAATTAATATTTAGATCGCTCCTTTCAAAAATGACAAAGTGGGCCTCATAGCACCACGTACCCCGGTTGTGTCATTTTAGAATCCACCTCGAAAGGCGCCGGTTTTGCCAGATGGTGAGCGGGATTATGGCTCTTGGCGCTACGATCGACGCACGTGCGCCCTATGGCGCAAAGTCATGTCAGCGTTTTGAGTGAGTGTGGGGTGGGTGGACCGACTGACTGCACGAGGACGTCTGGCCACCCAAACCCCACCTTCCACCTATAAAGCATCGCTTCAGATTTGCTCATTTGGCGAACCGACTACTCAAGCGCATAACCAACTGTAGAAGCGATGGTTGCATCGGTCTTAAAGGTCACACCGCTGGTCTTGGCGTATTTGTCCGGACAAGTCTACGCGGACACCTATTACCAGGGCGATGGCACGGCCTACACGCTGGGCGCGACTAGCGCCGGCAACTGCAACATGATGTCATCCCTCAGCATGGCGTCAACCAACTACGCGGCCATCAACGCTGCGCAGTGGAACGACATGAAGAACTGCGGCCGATGCGCTGAGGTGTCGTGCATCGACGACTCTTGCGCTGATCAGTCCACCACGCAGGTGGTGCAGATCCTAGACCAGTGTCCCGAGTGCTCCGAAGGCGATTTGGATCTGTCGCCCACGGTGTTCGAGACCATCACGGGCTCCACGCCCAGTCGCCTCAAGATCCAGTGGCGCTTTGTGGACTGCCCCGTGTCGGGTAACGTGCAGTACTGCCTCAAGAGCGGAAGCAACACCTTCTGGACGGCAGTGCAGCCAGCCAACACGGTCAACGGCGTCGCCAGCATGACCATCAACAGCCAGGGCACGACCATGGTGTCCTCGGCCTACTACTACCTGCTGAATGGCAACAGCCAGGCCCAGGTGGACCTTTCGGCACTTACGATCTCGCTTACGTCGACCACTGGTGAGACCATCACGGATACAGTCTCCCTCACGGATGGATCCTGCACCACTGGCAGCTACCAGTTTGGAAGTAGCGGTACCGCAGCTTCTCAGACGGCCACGCAGACCACCACGACCACGACTGCTCCTGCTACCACGGCTCCTGCCACGACGGCCCCTGCCACGACGGCCCCTGCCACGACGGCCCCTGCCACAACGGCCCCGGCTACGACAGCCCCTGCTACAACGGCTCCGGCTACGACGGCCCCGGCCACAACAGCTCCGGCAACGACAGCTCCAGCTACTACGGCTCCTGCCACCACTACACCGGCCACCACCGCTCCTGCGCCGACTACGTCAGCTCCGACCAATGCCCCGTCTCCGACGCCGACGTCAACCCCCGTGCCTGTGGCCACGACGGCCAAACCGACACAGTCAACCCTGCAAAGCTCCTCAGCCAACTCCACCTCCTCAACTACTCAGACGGAGGCCGACAGCGATAGCTCTCCCAGTCCCAGTCCGTCGCCGACCACGGCCACACCAACTCCGACTACGGCCAAGCCTACACCGACTACGCAGAGCTCCAGCTCCGGCACCAGCACCTTGACGTTTACCTCCAGCCCTTCCACCACCACTGCGACACCTACGTCCACGTCCTCCTCGACACCGGCTCCGGAGCAGGAAACGCAGACTGCCAACACACAGAGCGACACCGGTGTTGCTACGTCCCCCGCTCTCATCGCACTGGCCGTGTGCGGTGCCGTGGGCGTCGTGGCCCTTGTGGTGATCGTGGCGGTCTCCAAGAAGAAGAAGACGGAGAGCAAGGACCCGATGCAGACGCCCATGGACTTCTGCGCCGTCATGTCTGCTGGCAACCACCTGGACAACGGCCGCACGCCGCGCCCCAACCACGATGTCGCGATCCTTTAAGCCGATCCTTCCGCGTTTTTTCCGTTGCCTTCCAAGAAAATCAGGCTCTTGGCTCCAATTCTGTCCCTCAAACCCAGATGCAAAACCGCTCATAGGGATAATTTCCCTCTTGGGTACCGTACGAACGAAGTACACAGTGTGAACCTGCAGTCAGGCGTTCTTTGTTTGTGCGTAAAGCCTATAGATATATCTTCGTTCGATAACCACCACATAAAGATTTGTTCGCGAAGGCTCCATGATTTATTTGCGCCTCGCTCCTGTACAATTTGTACGCGTACAACGTGGCGACTGGTTCTTTGGCCGTTTCTGGATACAAAAAAATCACTTTATGCGGCAGCCTAGAACGTTCCCTAATGCTACTGTATGCCCACTCGCATTTAACTTCGTCCTCAAATTGGCACTCACACTCGTAAGGTCAGTGCGGCGTGGCCTCTACATGACTTGCACCGTACGGACACAGCTACGGCCGTGATGTGAATGGATACTCCCAAGAAAATCCACAATGTCCTTCTTTCAACATCGTCCCTCTTTTACCAGTGATCTCCGCATGGCCGAAGGAATTTGTCACGTCCGTGGGCAAGGAGATGTCTTAAGTCTTCCAATATTCCCTCTTGCAAGCTACAAGTAGAGCATCTTCGCCAACACCGTCATCCTGCTTCGACTTCAGCCTTGAGATCCCGGCCTCCACGACAGCCTGGATACTCATATTGCCTCTGCATCGACGGTGAAATCGGCCAAGAATCCTATTTTAGAGCTCTAGCGCCTCTACACAGGTGCGTCACCCAACAACGAACACGCAAGTGGAGACCGCTTACAGACGAAGTAAAAGCCTTCAAGACGTCTCTAGTCACCAGAGCGCTCTGGTTGACAGTGTATCCTAATAGATGGATACTGGAAATCGTGGGACGGTTCTGGATCCAAAACCTCTACGCGGTGGTCAGGAACGTTCCCTAATGCCCTGCTCTATCGCATGCGAATCGAGTTCAGGAAGACTCCCAGCTGTTGCTCGTCGCTACTCTATCGCATGACCGATCTCTCTGTGGCTTGATTGACTGGATCGCATGGCCGGTGGACGGCGCTCTGTGGATTTTCTCCCCCTCTGCACTCATTCAGACTCTGGTGGTGGTCGAAGTTGACTCATTTCCCAACTCCCAAGCAACCATGAACCCGTCTTTCCTGTCCAAGCTGGTGCTCTTCCAGACCCTTCTGGGCCTGGCCAATGGATCGACCTACTACACGGGCAAGGGCACAGGCTACACGCTCGGCGAAACCCAGAGCGGCAACTGCAACATGATGTACGCTGGCAGCGACGCCACCACCAACTACGTGGCCATGAATGCCCAGCAATGGGACGACATGCAGCACTGCGGCCAGTGCGTGGAGGTCTCCTGCATCGACTCGCAGTGCACCAAGTCCGATACCATGGTGCTTCAGGTCCTGGACAAGTGCCCCGAGTGCGCCGAGGGCTCTCTGGACATTTCCACCTCTGTGTACACGGAGCTCACGGGCCTGGAGCCCAATACTCTCGACATCCAGTGGCGGTTCGTGGACTGTCCGCTCTCGGGCAACATCGAATACTGCCTCAAGACTGGCAGCAACGAGTACTGGATCGCGATCCAGCCGGCGAACTCGTACGCGGAGATTGCGAGCATGGAGATCAACGGCCAAACCACTACGCTGGTGGACTCGGCCTATTACTACAAGATCAGTAGCACGTCGCCGGCTTCTCTTTCGGCTGTGCAAGTGACGCTGACCTCCACAAGTGGGGAGGTGATTGAAGACACTGTGGCTTTGACCGAAGGCTCCTGTACACAGGGCAGCTACCAATTCACGACTAGCACTGCGGCCGCGGCGTCGGTGTCGGCGGTGTCTTCCTTTGTCCAAGCCTCTTCGTCGTCCAACTCGACCACAACGTCCACTGCCTCCACCTCCAGCTCCACGACTTCAACGTCTGCCACTCCGGCCTCAACAACCACCACGCCTACTGCCACTACGGCCACTCCAACTGTCACAACGGCCACACCTACTGCCACGCCTGCTGCCACCACTGGAACGTCAGCGCAGACCTCAAAATCGGACAGGTGTCCGTTTTAGAGCACATTTAGTGCCCAGCCCATGTGCGTTGTGGTTCGTCTGTTGTCGCTCCCGTGATTTGTAGGGTGAGAAAAATAAGCAATCGCTAAGCCTTGATCACCAAAGCAATCGTGTATACGTTCACAGGCCCTCTCTCTCTCTCTTGTGAATGCATTGCTTTGTCTACAGTACCAACCTTTGCTGTCAGCTTTATTCATGCAAATTCCCATAACTTTAGCTCCAACATGCGTCGGCGCTAAGGCCACGAGCGCTGGTCAAGCAGAAGCGGTCAGACGGTCGCATTGTCAAGCGGCGGCAGTCAGTCACCAGTTCAAGCAGGTCGACAATTGCGGCTGCAGCCAGTTCAGGCCGGATGGTCACATCGTCAGCCAAGTCGCACGGGATTCGCTGAATGTTCGCCAAGATCTGCCTCTGATTGGTCGAAAGAGCGTGTGGGTTCATGCGCAGTCAGGGTGCGGGCCGGTCGCTGTGCTCACGTCTTCGTCTCAGTCCGATCTCGGATTCCATGTGGCCATGCGGAAGCGAGGCCGTCGTCGCGCGGCGGGTAGAAAAGCAGGTCTGGAGCTTCGCTCTCTGCCGAACGCCGAGGCCACTCAGTCAGTCACTCCTGAATCCGCCAGTCTTTGAGCCTATCCGCCCTCCAATCCGCTATGCTCTCCATCCGCTCCACCAAGCAGTTCCTGACGCAGGCGGCCGCTCTGGCCAGCGTGCTGGCCGTCGGCGCCTCGGCCTACTACACGGGCGACGGCACGGCCTACACACTGAGCGCGCCGGAGGACGGCAACTGTAACTTCATGTACGCCGACACCGACGCCTCGACCAACTACGTGGCCATCAACTCGGCCCAGTGGGACAGCCTGGCCAACTGCGGCCGCTGCGTCGAGGTGTCGTGCATTGACTCGCAGTGCACGGACACCACGACCACCAAGGTGCTGCAGATTCTGGACCAGTGCCCGGAGTGCTCCGAGGGTGACCTGGACATCTCGTCATCTGTGTACACGGAGCTCACGGGCTCTTCGCCCAGCCGCCTGGAGGTGCAGTGGCAGTTCGTGGACTGCCCGGTCACGGGCAATATCCAGTACTGCCTCAAGACTGGCAGCAACGACTACTACGTGGCCATCCAGCCAGCCAACTCGCTGGCGGCTATTAAGAGCCTCACGATCAATGGCCAGGCCACTACCATGGTCTCTTCGGCCTACTACTACTACATCGACGCTTCGTCCGCCAACGATCTGTCGTCCATCAAGGTCGTGCTCACGTCCACGGCCGGCGAGGTGATCACGGAAACGGTGTCGCTCACGGCCGGCTCGTGCACTGAAGGCAGCTCGCAGTTCACAGTGAGCACATCCTCGGGCTCGGGCTCGTCCTCCACGGTCTTCACCGGCTCGGCTTCGTCCTCCAACTCCACGAGCTCGTCCGCCTCGACCACGACGACGACCCCGACCACCACGACCGCCACGCCTACGGCCACGTCGTCAGCTTCGTCCACCTCCACCACGTCGACCACTACGACGACCGCCACACCAACGACCACCACGGCCACTCCGACTACGGCGGATTCGGAATCGGCTTCGGCTTCGACCTCGTACTCCACGACCACGACGCCGACCAGCACGACGGCCACGCCCTCGACCCAGTCGACCCAGTCGACCGAGGCCTCAGAGGCGGACGAGGCCAGCGAGGCGGACGAGGCCTCGGAGGCGGACGAAGCGAGTGCGTCCGTGGACTCGGACTTGACCACCAGCAAGTGCAACGTGCGACGGAGCCGCCGCAACTAAGTGTGTTAATACAAAGGATCTTTGGTTATCACTCATGGGTACACTGTACCACTGCTTGAATCTTGGTGGTTGCGATCTTTCTGCGCAAAGATTCCCAGCGGTCTCCGCTGGCATCGCGTCATCTGGAGCCACAGCCGAAACTGCAGCGACGCGCGCTCTCCACCCAACGGGAAGACTCATGATCTGGCTCCTGGGCTGCTCCGTCGTCTTCGTCCAAGCGTTCGCCCTGCTGCGCCACCCTGCGCTACAGATCGACGACGCGGTCCACGTCGCTCTGGCGGCGCCAGTGTGGTGGAGGGAGGAGCTGCCACGGATCCGCCAGGCTTTGTCTCGTTGATCTGGCTCCGACTTCAAGCGCCGATGAAATGGCGTGTCTTGAGCACTAAGAAGAGGTGCTACTTATCAGAGTCATGACGCTTGAGAGGTTCAGTCTGACAGCGTGGGTCCGCCTGAACGGCGCCAGTGTGGATTTATGCTGGACGTGTGGATTTATGAGTCAATGGGATGATGACCAAGTGCGTCCTATGCGTCAAACGACTAGTAGGACGATTTGGTACAAGCACGACGTAACTTTTCGCTGGCTTGTCGCTGAGTGTTAACGCAGCAGAGCTTTGAGATTGGTTGCTATTTGATTTCGTTTTTGATTGGAATTCCAAGAATTGACAAGAATACACATTTGGACGACAGCTCTAGTTGTGGATTTGGTCGCTGGCGCCCAAACACATTTTGCGACTTCATATTCCTTCGACACGATCGCTATCTCGATGATGATGAGCGAAATCTATTGAGCTTTGCTTAAGATCCCTGCAGGTTTTGGAGCCGTAGTACTAAAGTGGTGCGCTTCGGCTATGTGTGAATGCATCGTCCTGCCTGAAGTTTTCTTGGACCTCTGTTCTTCTTCTTCGTTGCAATCCCTCTGCTGTGGCTGCGATTGTTCTTGCATCCTTGGCCACTTTCGCTAAATAGTCAGCTGCCGTGCTGAAATTGCGTCTGACGAGTCTCCATTGGATGCTCTGGAGATGATTGGTGAGCCATGCTATCTCTCTTCACGCGACGTCGAGCTGCGACACAATCTCTATCTTGAAGTCTGGTTTACCGGAAGATTACCTTGAATAGGTTAAAGGCTGCATATCTGCCTGTTAACTTCCTATCCATGTCTCCTATCTTCAAGTCTGGATTTATATTGGAGAAGTACGCGCTCATGATGAGAATTGTGTACGCTTAGTTCACTGGATGGTGGTGGTGCTATTCGTTTAGGCTTGGATTCGTCACGAGCTTTGTTGATGTCAATTCCATTGTTTTTGGTTTTCAACGAGGCCTCCCTATCTCTCTCTACTAATGAAGGCATTTTGACGTTTGAATATGGTTCGTACGACGAGTGGCTGAGAAGCCTAGTATAAATTCCTTTGACGGCACAAGGACAGCTTTATACCAGGCGTTCTGGACAGATCAGAGCGGACACGCGTTTGGAAATGGAGACTATTAGTGCTGATTCAAGTATGGAGAAACGCACGGTGCTGCTCATTTAGCTCATCAGCTCTCTCCGATGGTCTTGACATCGGGCCATGATGGCTGTGCCTTCCTTAGGAGTCTGGATACATGAAGTGGGGCGCATATGATAGTCATGCTTGGTGACATTGCGATCAGCTGGTAGATGTATCAGTGTTGGACTCGAATCATGGCGACAACGCTCACTACAACGACTCCCAGCATCAGAGCGTTGGTGACCATGATGGCTTGGTTGGCAACACGAGCAAGGTACATGGTGACAATGATGCCGCTTGCTGATTGGCCTGTGGACGGTGGGAGGGGAATTCGAAAGTGAATGAGAGAAGATCGCCCGAGAAGAAGACGAGAACCGCGCGGTTTGCGAACTGAACGGACTGGAAATTCAGCGAAAGAGCAAAGCTTCAATGTTCACGCTCCGCGCTTTTCGAGCCAATCCCAGTCATCTATTGAATTCGTTCAGACGATACTGTCGACACACCTTTACGGAAGCACCACACACTTTGGCTCAGGACACCTGTCACCTATCAACAAGTGCGGTGCTTGAGCGCGTGGATGGACTATTTCTTATACTTCGTCACTCTAAATTGAAAAGTCGCAGTGAGGGGGATCGAAATGCAACATGGCCAGTCACTCGCATGGAAGACGCTCCCTTTGATTGATTGTGAAATCGTGGAAATGGATTATGTTTGATTGGACTTCTGGCTGGGATTATTCAGCTCTGAACCTGCCTAGCATTCCTGAATACCAGCAGTCAACAACAAGACGAAGAAGCACCTGCAGATGTCTACGTAGCAGTGCTCTTGGTGAACTGGTACTTGCCGGCCGTGCATGCACCCACAGTCAGCGACACCGTGTCGGTGATCACTTCGCCAGCCGTGGACGTCAGCACCACCTTGACCTTGGTCAGGTCCACCACACTGGACGACTGAATGTAGTAGTAGTACGCGCCGGTCACGGCGGTAGTGGCCACACCGTTGATGGTCATGCTCTTGACGGTGGCCAGCGAGTTGGCAGGCTGGATAGCGACCCACCACGAGTTGCTGCCTTCCTTGAGACAATACTGGATCTTGCCAGTCAGAGGGCAGTCCACGAACTGCCACTGGACCTTGTAGCGGCTGGACGTGGAGCCCGTGAGCGTCTTGTACATCGAGTTGGAGGTATCCAGGTCGCCGTATGAACACTCGGGACACTGGTCCAAGATCTGGTACGTGACCGTGGCGTTGTTCTTGCAGCCAGAGTCGATGCACGAGACCTTGACGCAGCGACCGCACTGGCTGTAGCTCCACTGGGCGGCGTTGATGGCCACGTAGTTGGTGGCGGCGTTGCTGTCGGCGTACATCATGTTGCAGTTGCCGTTGGCCGTGGCGCTGAGATCGTATCCCGTGCCGTCGCCAGTGTAGATGGTGGCGGCGGAGACGGCAGCAGCACCGAGCAGAAGAGCCGAGAGAGCTTGCTTGATGGAGAAGAACATGACTGTTTATGCGGAGCTTGGAATGAGGAAGCTTGTGGTGGTCGAAGGCGAATTCGAAAGTGAGCTCACTCAAGTACCGACCTGCTCATCGAATCTCAATCCTCGAGGCACGATGCTGGTTGTTACACACGCTTCACGCTTGGGCTTTCTATTAGACCGCATGGTTATCATGAAGGCTCGTGAGAGGTATCTTCATGACCGGCGCCCCCTTCTCAACCCCTGCGTAGTGTATAGCAGTTTGTATCTAGCCCATCTTCGCATATGGGATTCAGTATTGACGCTATCCTGTGCAATTGCTTGAATTCGAAGTGTCAGGTGCAGTGAGGATTTGCCTCCGCATCCTTTCGGCCTCGCGGTCAACAAGAAAGAAAAGGGGCTTCAAGATGGGCCTAGACGTTATAGATCAGCTTCAGTGCAGTTTTACAGTGACTTGACTCTCCTGGTCGGCCTTGATGGCGCTGTTTGCGCCACGTGCCAACAGCCACTTTGGCGCAATCGCCACTGGTGTCAACGCCACGAAAGCAAATTCGAATCTCTCTCTGCAAGGATCTGAAGACAGCTCTCTATACTCACGACTCCTTTGCTACTTTCGCGTGCGTCTGCCGTTTAAACTCGAGAGAATCACTTCAAGCATTCGGAGTCACAGACATCCAGCTCGTGTTGGCAGTACAGGAGAATTTAACGCTGCCTTGGCGCTTCCCCTCTTCATAATCTGATTGTTTGCTGTGGATCATGAGTGAGCCCTCGAAAAGGTAGGAGCAGCAATGTGGCGATTGGCGGCAGGAAGATGCTTGACTGAGATGGGATGGGACGGGTGATGAGAAGGTGGCTTCAACTTGAGGAATGATGGTCGTGCCTCTTGGCTTTGACAGACAAAAACAGACCCACGCAGTGCCGAAGCTATCTCCTGGCTTCTTCCACTGCTGGCATGAACTTCATGGCCAAAGGGCGTTCCAATTGTGGACATGCAAAGGATGAAGGAGCTACTTTGATTGATCTGTGCTGTGTTCGATACTGAATCAGCGTTGCATAGGATCACGGTCCATCCTATTACCACCAGCTTCACGCTCCAGCTCAGTAATCCAAGTCTGCAAAATGGCCGCCTGATGATGCGCAGGAACACGTTTGAATGCCAGAAGCCAGCAAATCTTGATCGATGGGAGCGGATTTATTAGCGAGCACTGAGGCACACCACACTCCTAAGATCCCAAATGCACGCGTGTTGATGGACTTCCCGATGGAAACGCAAAGCGGCAAGGAAAAGCGCATCCGCAAAGTCATCAATTATCTCTGTAGCGCGACAGACAGGCCAACGCGTCACTGAAAACTCCTCTGTCTCTGGCGAACGCAAACCTCTCTGGTATGGAAACCCTGTAGGTGGAGACAGCCAATTCGAATGTAAAAACCATGTGCATTGGCAAGAGCCCATCGTGTCTTGGTGCGCTCTTTGGCAAAACAAGATCTGAATTGGTTTGAACGAATTCCTCATTTTCGAATTCACTTCGCATCGAACAAGCTTCTTCACTGCTTCTCCTTCTCCTCACCATGCAACTCATTCAAGCCTCCAAGCAATTCCTCCTGCTCAGTGCTCTGGCTCTTCTTGCTGCCTCAGCCAACGCCGCGACTATCT
>JAADXR010000098.1:0-76690 GCA_023337935.1 Elongisporangium anandrum | reverse complement strand
GGGTTGCCTCCAGGGTTGCCTCCAGGGTTGCCGCCTGGGTTGCCGCCTGGGTTACCCCCTGGGTTACCTCCTGGGTTACCGCCCGGGTTACCACCTGGGTTGCCGCCTGGGTTGCCGCCTGGGTTACCGCCGCTTGAGTAGTCGCTGTCGTGTCCTTGGCCGTGACTGTGTTCTCCTTCGTAGTCGGGAGTATTTCCTTCGCCGCTCTCGTTTCCGTACGCGCTGTCGGGGCTTTCGTGGCTTCCGTCAGGTTTACTGTGGCTGTACTCGCCATTAGCTCCATGACTGTTGTCGTCATCACCGTAAACAGCTCCATCAGGTCCAGCGTAGCTATGATCATCATTGCCGTCGGATCCGCCGGGGCTGTGGTCGTCATCGTAGGGGCCTCCGTGGCTTCCGTCAGGACCACTGTGACTGTAGTCAGATCCATCACGGCTGTGGCTCTGGTCTCCACTGTCGCAGGGTTTGTCAACGTTATCGCTTGGTCCGCCGTGGCTGTGATCGGGACGACCACCGTTGGGGCCACCACGACTGTGATCTGGACGACCACCGTTGGGGCCACCACGGCTGTGGTCAGGGCGACCACCGTTGGGGCCACCACGGCTGTGGTCAGGGCGACCACCGTGGGGTCCATCACGGCTGTAGCCTTCGTTGTCGTTTGAACCTTCTTGGCTGTACTCTGGACGACCACCGTTGGGGCCACCACGGCTGTGATCTGGACGACCACCGTTGGGGCCACCACGGCTGTGATCAGGGCGACCACCGTGGGGTCCATCATGGCTGTAGCCTTCGTTGTCGTTGGATCCATCACGGCTGTGGCTCTGGTCTCCACTGTCGCAGGGTTTGTCAACGTTATCGCTTGGTCCGCCGTGGCTGTGGTCAGGGCGACCACCGTGGGGTCCACCATGGCCGTAGTCGCCTTCGTTGGATCCACCATGACTGTGGCTGTTGTCAGGTCCATCACTGGAGTATGGTGTCTGCCCATCAGAAGACGAGCCATAGGCATCCGACGATCCTGGAGCTGATGCCGACTGATCATACGGAAGTGAAGCCGAGGCATCCTCAGAGTAGTCCGTACGAGGATGTTCGCCGTTGTGGTGGTGTCTACGGTGAGTACGGTTGTGGCCACGGCCGTGATTGCGGCGGCCCTTTCGTCCACGGTTTCCACGTCCTCGACGATTGCGGGGCGATCCAGAGGCTGAATAAGCTTCTCCGTCATCGTGGCTGCCGTATTCATCTTCAGAGCCACCATAGTTGCTGCTAGGTGCCGAAGCAGATCCAGGACCGTAGGAACCAGCAGATGCGTTTTCACTCGGCGATTCATACACCGCGGGGTCTACCACTCCCGGGCCTTCAGGAACATACGCGGCGTCGTCACCAGACGTGTGCGTGCCTTCAGATGGTGGCACGTACGCAGATGCAGATCCTCCACGCGGAGAGCGTCCTCGGGAGCGATGGCCTCGCCCTCGGAAATGTCCATGCTGGCGTGAAGACTCAGTGCCCGAGCTCGATCCGTACTCTGCTGAGTTATCATCCTCGCCGCTCTTGGGCACACAGCCGCGCACATTTTCGGTGGCCGGGAGCGTGACGCACTTGGAGCCGTACGGCAGATCGTCATTGACACCGGGGCAGTAGTCGCCGGTGCCACCGCACACGGGACCCTTGATGCAGTAAGTGGACTTGCCGACCACGCTCACAGGGATCCACCCGTTGCTGCCATCGCAGGTCGCAGGAGGCGATCCCGAGTCGAGACCGTAGGCTTCACCGCGCACAGCGAGCAGGGGAGCGCCGAGTGCCAGGAAGAAGAGAGGCGTAAACTTGACCATGTTTCTTGGGGTTTTCTTGTTGTTTTTTTTTCAGTAGAACGAGCAACTTGAGACTTGAGTGGAGACGCTAGGACGAGTCGAAGACCCGTGAGCTTGTGACGAACTGAGTAAGAACGTGAATGAGCTGCTCCATGTCGCTCTCGCTCCAGCGACGCCAACCAGCAGCAGCGCAAGGATGAACCCACGAGACGAGCTCTCATCTCAAGAAGGTCCAGCTGAAGGCCCGGCGCTCTTGAGCCGCCGCACGCACGCCGGAGAGATCGCCAGCACAGATTCTGCCTTTTGGGTGGCGTCTGGGTTCTAATACGCCTGAGAAGTCAGCCCGCTTGCGCGCGGAAGGGTCGAGGAAGCTGAGACGAATCAATCCTCTCGCCAAGTTGGCACAAATGGGTGGAGATGGCGCCGTTTCCGTTACGCTACCATATCAGAAAGCGTGAGAGGTCGTCAGTCGTCGCCTTGAACTACCAAACGGGCGGATCACATGGCGCACGCATGCGGGAGACTTCGAAGGAATCGTGCGCATGGGTTAAGATCAAGCGATTTGGAGAGGGCACAACAGTGACAAGACTCTTCTAATATAGCCCAGGGGGACGCACTGCACCACAACGGGGGCCGGATGCGATAGAGTGCCTATTTTAATAGGCACTCTTGCGCATGTCATAGCTTTGTCGCTGGGGAAGACGGGGCTTGAGAGCTGCGTATCACACAGATCTCGATGGACCGTCTTCATTTTGGCGCCGTCATTCGTCGCTCGCACGTCAGCATTCGCATTTAAGCGTGGGTTCAAAGCAAGCAGCTCTGAGCGGAAGCTCTACAGTAGAATTTCGGCAAGGGGTTGTTGTTCATGCGCGTGCAGTGAGCTGGAGCCTGAAGCCTCGATGGTTGCTGTGATCCACAACAAACATTGCACTTGCACGCACTGCCACAGCCTCTAAAGGAACGTAAGAGACGGTCGAGGCGAAACGATTAGACCGATTTCCAGACACCAAGAGGTGTATTCGCTGGAAATGTGGCCAGATGCAGATCATTGGGCCAGCTTGAACTGAACCGACGCGAGTTTTTTTCCTTATCCATGTGCCGCTCTGTTGAGCCAAAAAGGTAGAAGAAACTAGGCCACGCCAGCGACTCTTCCCTATTTCAATGGGGAAGGATACAGCATGCTGGCCTCCTTGGCTTGCGCACGCACGCAATGAGGATCGACAGATAGATATGTGCGCATGCGAAGCGGCGCGTACACTGAGCGAATTGCGTAATGCTTTGTTATGTTGCCTGTATCCAAATGCAACAGATACTGTATGCCTCGTCGGTCTGAGACCTTCGCATTAATATGTTCAGCCAACGCATCGGACAGTTTGCATGTATCCCTGTTTAAATCGATATGGCTACCTTCATCCAGAACAATACTTCGTTTGCGTCTTTATCGCTCTCTAGTTTACTCAGTTGCAGCACATTACTCACAAAGGACGTCGCGGGCTTCTAGTTTCTCGTACGCAGACTGCCGTACGCAGAGACAGGATCAGTGCTGGGCGCCGCCGTTTCCTCCACTGGATAAAATCCGTCAGTCTCCGAACTGTACGAATTAGCGTCGTTCTTCCCATCGTACATGGATCCGTCGCTGGCGTTAGATCCGTCGTAATCCACGTCAGTAGTGGAGCCGGAGTAATCACCATCGACGGCGGAGCCAGAGTAGTCTCCATCGAAGTCAGATCCAGAGTAATCTCCATTGAAGTCGGAGCCTTCGACGTACACATATCCAGTCGCTAGAGGAGCAGGGGCGGAATCCACCGGCCCGTAGTCGCTCGAGGGAGCCTCGGTGTCATATCTGCTCGCAGGAGGTTCAGTAGTTTCCGTGCCGCCGTACGCTGTCGGGACGGATTCAACTGGAGTAGGGGTCTGGTCGGTACCAGTGGGGACATCACCTGACGGGTACGTGGGAGCGGGGCTGACCGAGGCATCGAGATCCACATCGCACTTAGCGCTCGGGGTGACAGATGGAGTGCCTTCCGGTGCCGTCGTCTGCACTTCAGGTGTAGTTTCCTGTGATCCAGATTCGCCGTAGAACTCTTCAGGCTCCGGCAGCACCTCTCCACAGTACGATTTGGGGATGCAGCCACGAACACCCGACGTCTTCGAGAGCACGATGCACTGCGAGCCAAAGTTGAGACCGTCCTGCGGCACTGGGCAGTTGGATCCTTCGGTGCCGGCACACGACGGGCCCAAAGTGCAGTACGTGCCCTTGCCGACCACGCTCACGGGCCACCAGTTATCGGAGCCATCGCACTGCGTTGGGATCGTGGCGTCAAGGGTGCAGTTGGCTGAACCAGCACTCGATGATCCCGATGGGGGTTCGTAGGCAGACTCCTTGGAGTCAGATGTAGACCCAGAAGTCGGCGAAGACGAGGATCCATAGGTTTCAGAAGAGAAGCCCGACGGCGCTGCCTCTGATGCTGAACCATAGATCGGCACCGAAGAAGATCGCGACGGAGCTGCCTCCGAGGCCGAGCCGTAGACGGGCACCGAGGAGGATCCCGACGACGATTCGTAGCCAGATCCAGAGAACGAGTCTGACGAGGATCCGTAGACTGACTTAGAAGATGAATCCGACGCCAGACTGTAGGCTGACGATCCGGACGAAGGCAGGGATGAGAACACTGACGCCACAGATCCGTAGGCGTCTCCGCGCACGGCGAGCAGAGGAGCACCGAGTGCCAGGAAGAAGAGCGGCGTGAACTTGACCATATTGGTTCAGGTAAGAGTTGCGCGGAACTCGTGGAGGGTTTGACTTGATCAGAATCAAGTGAATTGGAGACTGGGGATTTAGGCGCGGATGCAGAGGTCCGACATATCGCAGATGGAGGTATCTCGCAAGGAGTCTCCGTCGTTGAACGCACGCAGTCGTTCTGGCTTCTTCTATATCGGAAGGCCGCGACCTCTGCTGGCTTTTGCAGCCAAGCGTCACTCTCACTCGTCACTCTTTATTCCATGGGCAGTCTTCCAGACTATTCAACGCTGGGGCTTTTCTCACCGAACGTTCTCCATGCCGGCGTCTGTAACGGACCCGTTAAGCTCCATTTTGAACCCATCCGCCAATTCGTCTTAAATCAGTATATCGCACTTAACAAACATAATTCCCCTAAACCAGTACATCGCATTTCAGGTTTTGTAGGACGATGTTCTGGTGGTAGCCTTTTCAGCCAATCAGAGCGTAATGTAGATTGGCGCCTTCATTCTTCCTCGACAGTGATGCGGATGGAGCTGCTGGAGCTGCTGCTGGAGCGCGATGGAGCTCTGCTGCATCTGGTGCTGCAGTTCCTGCCGTTCGATAGCCAGAAGGCGCTCTCGTGCATCAACCAGCGGTCGCTGCGGTCGGAATTGCGGCAGCTTGTCTGGTCGCAGTGTGATCTGCGGCTGCCGGTGATGCCCAAAGGGCTCGACTGGGCCGGGTACTGCGCCGCGACGTTCCTGGCCAAGATGGATCCGGCCATGCTGCGCTACATCACGGCCGTGTCGCTGCCGGACTCTGGCGTACAGCTGCTCAGCATGATGCGGTACGTGCCCAGCGTCCAGCGCGTGCGGTTCTGGGGTTGCTCCTGCGAGCACACGGTCAGCCATCATCACGACGACCCAGGCAGCGACCCATCGCACAACTACCACCAGCATCCGCGCAAGCAGAACAAGGTGCTGCAGCTGAGCGGACTCAAAGGCCTGACGCTGCTGACGGACCTGGATCTCTCCTGGGCCACGGAGTCCAAGTTCGCGGACCTCGGCATGCTGGAGAACCTGAAGTCGCTCAATCTCGCAGACACGACCATCTCCAACATCGCGGCCTTGCAGCGTCTGACGCGGCTGGAGACGCTGAACCTCAAGCGCACGCGTGTGAGCGATGTCTCGTGTGTGCGGGCCATGGCGCTGCTCAAGTGGCTCGACGTCTCGGAGACTCGCGTGCAGGACTTCTCGGCGCTCGACCGCCTGCCTCTGCTGGAGTATTTGAACATCAGTCGCAATTGGGTGCAGCACGTGGGTTTTCTAAGAGACCTGTCACGCCTGAAGCAGCTCAAGATGAACCGCGTGGGCTCCATGGACGTGCTGCGACTCGTGCTGAATGCGCCGGACTTGGAGCACGGCGCATTCCGAGACACGCGACTGACCGATCTGGAGTTTGCCAGTGCGACACCAGCGCTGACGTATCTGGATATCCGACAAACGCTCTCTCGCAATTTGAACCCATTGTCTACGCTGCTGAAGCTGGAGACGCTGCTATTGGATGCCGACGCATTGACTGCCGAAGAAGGAATGCGCGTGGGCGACCCGAAGGCTGCGTGGGCGCTGCCACTCGTGTCTTTGAAGAACCTTCGCCTCTATCGATGGGATGGCGATCTGGGCGATCTCATAGATGTGCCGCTTATCGATAGCTCGTTCCTTGGATCGTTCTGCTATCTCGAGCGGCTGCAGATTCAGGGATTGACAGACTACGCGCCGTTAGAGTCCTCCATCGCCACGCTGCGCCACATTCACTTGGAGAAACGCTGGTCAACAAACGATCTGCAGTCGCTCTCACAGCACAGTCGGCTGGAGAAGCTCGCGCTCTCCTTCCCGTCGTCCCCAGAAATCATCGACCTGTCGCCGCTGGAGAACTTCACGGAGCTCAAGGAGCTCGCACTGGTCGACGTGCTTTTCGAAGACCTCACGCCGCTGGCGCATCTGCCGGGGCTCAAGAAGCTCGATCTATCACTGCGAAATCTAGTGAAGCGGCAGATGGTGCGCCGCCATAGACAGAGCCAAGACTTCTCCTTTCTGAACTCGCTGCCGGCGCTCGAAGAGCTGTGTCTGTACGGACGAGTGGACTTTGACGATGCATCGCTGCTCTCGGGACTGTCCAAGATCCAGTCGCTGATCTTGAACTCGACCAAAGTGCAGGACGTGGCTCCGCTTGCAGCTCTGCCAACGCTCGAGTTTCTGCATCTCGGTCTCACTCCGGTTACCAGTATTGAAGCTCTCGAATCGCTGTCCGCATTGCAGGCTATCTGCATCCCAAAGCAGGTCGACTGCGCGATGCTGCACGATGCTAAGCTGTTCCCGCAGTTGGTGGAGATCTGGCACCCAGAGGACCACAACTGCCTCTGGACACACCACGCCAGCTCAAGTATTTGAGCGGATTTAGATCGAGAGCCTCCGTTTTCGTACTAGAAACAATCAACAAACATATACCTGCTAGTAGTTTGCTTACCGTCACACAGTAAAGTCCCTTCATGTTTGCTGACTAGCCAGGAATTCCGCGTTCGAATGTTGGCCGCTCCTGAGCCTCGGAGGATCCTTGGGCTGTCATCGAAGACGACCATTCAATCTCTTATGCTGTCTATCATAGCAAGCCGCCAGCTTCTCCCGTCTATCGTAGCTTTCCAAAAGTGCCTTTGCCGACTGTTTGCTTCTCCATGGCGTCGTCCTTCCGGTTCACTCGTGTGGTGTAACCAGCCCAGTCCAATGGTCAATGGCTCCATCCTCCTCCGTACTTCAAGCGGTCATGATTCGCGCCGCCCCGTCAGTTTGACTGCCGGGTCACAATCAGTCCCACTGTCCATACAAACGCCCATACAAACGCTCGCGATCACGAACTACCGTAGTCTACTTTATCAGTGCGCGCTCTTCCATGCCCAACGTCTTGATCCCAAATGGACATTCGCCAATCCGCTGCGTCATGTTCGGGTGGCTCGTTCGTCAGAAGTCGGTCAAGGGCGACGTCGTGCTCATCACGGGCGGCGCCATGGGCATCGGCCGCTTGCTGTCGCTGCGCTTCGCGGCTCTGGGCGCGATCGTGATCGTCTGGGACCTGAACGTCGACCTGGGCCAGCGCGTCGTGGCCGAGATCGCGGAGATCGACGGCGCCGAGAAGGCGCACTTCTACCAGATGGACGTCACGGACCGCGAGCAGGTCTACGCCGTGGGACGAGAGATCGTGGACAAGTTCGGCGGCGTGGATATCCTGATCAACAACGCCGGCATCGTGGACGGCGCGCCGATCCTGAGCTCCTCGGACCGCATGATCGAGCGCACCATGGCCGTGAACGTCACGGCACACTTCTGGACCATCAAGGCCTTCCTGCCGACCATGCTGGAGCGCAACAGCGGCCACATCGTGTCCATCTCGAGCGCCGCCGCGTTGTTTGGCTGCGCGGGCATGGTGGACTACTGCGCCAGCAAGGCCGCGGCCTCGGGGCTCATGGTCGCGCTGCGCCAGGAGCTGGTGGGTATGGGCAAGACCGGCGTGCACACGACGCTCGTGTGTCCGTCCTTCATTGACACCGGCATGTTCAAGGGCGTGGCGCCGCCGAGACTCACCTCGTGGCTCAAGCCCGAGGACGTCGCGGACCAGATCGTGCGCGCCGTGCGCCGCAACCAGTGGCGCCTGCTCACGCCCTCGATCCTGTCGGTCATGGAGGTGCTGGCCGCCATCTTCCCGGACTGGCTCACCATGGCCTTCGTGCGCTTCACACGCGTGGCCCACTCCATGAAGAGCTTCGAGCAGACGCGTCCGCACGCCGCCGTCAAGAAGGAGTAGACGAGTGAGTCAGTGTTTGTAATCCGCTTTAATTGATGGGCTTTGTACTGCGCTCTTGAGACTCGAGTTGAACTGGGCTCTGGATGCCAACAGCATTGGGCTGGCATCAGCAAGGGTGATGGTAGTCCCTTGGCTGTCGCCAGCCAGCCAGCCAGGTCACCAGGATCAAGCCCTCACATCAGCATTTGCTTCCGCCTTGATCTCTCACCATGTTCAGCTGGTTCTCCTCCATGAAGGTGGTCAAGGGCGACGTCGTACTCATCACAGGCGGAGCCATGGGCATCGGGCGGTGCATGGCGCTCCGCTTTGCAGCGCTGGGCGCTATCGTGGTCGTCTGGGACCTGAACATTGACCTTGGCGAGCACGTCGTGGCCGAGATCGTGGCCATTGAAGGCGCGGAGCAAGCGCACTTCTACCAAGTGGACGTCACGGATCGAGAGAGAGTCTACGCTCTGGGCCAAGAGATCGAGAGCAAGTTCGGCGGCGTGGACATCCTGATCAACAACGCTGGGATCGTGGACGGAGCTCCGATCTTGAGCTCCTCTGACAGCATGATCGAGCGCACCATGAACGTGAATGCGCTCGCGCACTTCTGGACCATCAAGGCGTTCCTTCCGGCCATGGTGGAGCGCAACAACGGTCACATCGTAGCCATTGCGAGCGCTGCAGGGATCTTCGGAGGCCCAGGCTTGATCGACTACGCTGTGAGCAAGGCCGCAGTCATTGGGCTCATGACGAGTCTGCGCCAGGAGCTCTCGGGCATGGGCAAGACTGGGGTTCGCACGACGCTCGTGTGTCCGTCCTTCATTAATACTGGCATGCTGACAGGCGCCAAGCCGCCCAGAATGACCACGTGGCTCCAGCCAGACGATGTGGCGGAGCAGATCGTGGCTGCAGTGCGTCGCAATCAGTGGCGCTTACTGCTGCCGAGCAGGATCGCTCTGCTTGAGATCATCCTGGCTCTGTCGCCAGATTGGCTCATGCAATTCCTAGTGCGGCTCTCACGAGTGACGCACTCCATGGACCACTTTGAGCAAACGCGTTCACACACGACAGCCCAAAGCGCTTGATGCTTGCACCTGTGCAATGGAAGGGTTACATGGGTTAAGACGGGTCGTCACTACAGCTGCCGATGTCTATTATCCTCCGTGCCCACCACTCATTGCGGACAACTGTGCATAACTACTTGAATCCTATTCCGACCGGCGTCCGTTCCGTTCGGGAACTTGCCATCCCCCCATCACATCTCCTGCCAATCTCTCAGCACTGGAGCTGAAGACATGGGTACAGTGCAGAGTTCCAGTTCACTGGCGGCGTAATCAATCGTACCGTACTCGCTCGAAAGCAAGTACGATCATGCACGCCAAATATTCAGTTCCAAACCACCTGGGAAACGGTTTCTTTTCCACCAATGATAACGTTCCGTGGACGGCATTTCAGCCAACCAGACGTCGGTTTCTCGCCCCGGCCGCTTTTCCCAAGGGATCACTTGATGCTGGCAGCGCTTCTCCGCAGAGACCTCCGCTGCGGTGTCCATCAGCTGCGGCCGCTGTCTCTCTGCTCCTCCAGTCCCTACAGCCTCCGCCTCTCCGTCTCCAACAGCCCACGAGCGCCGCAGTCCCGCTCCATGTCCTCCATGTTCACGTGGCGCAACCGCACCAAGACGCCGCCACTGGTGGTGGAGGACCGCATCTCGCTCAAGCTGCGCACGAGCGTGATCGTCCAGGTCGAGGTACGCGAACGAGATCGATTGAGGCACAGTGGCCGTGCTAATGCGTCCTCTTGCCGCGGTTCTGTTCTGTTGTCGTAGCCGCCGGAAGTGGTAGTGGAGAAGAAGACGTCGTCCTTGTCGTCGCCCAAGAAAGAGGCGTGCTCGAGGCGCGGATCCACGGTTCCCGTGGACGTCTGGGCCAGCGACGATTCGGAGATCGGCGTCACGAGCGTCATCAAGCCCGACGACAAGGCCAAGGTGCTGTACGAGGTCTCGCTCTACTTCCCGAGCTGCTTCAAGCTCTGGCGCGTGCAGCGCAGCTACGCTGACTTCGCCGCGCTGCACATCCTGCTGGAGAACAACTTCCACACACTACTACATGACCGCAAGATCCTGTTCCCGAGGCCTGCGCGTCGGTCCTGGGAAGCTCTCAGAGCCACGTACTCACAGGAAGCAGCGCAGAAGATGCTGCAGCTGCTCAATGTCTACCTGCGGCGGCTGCTGGAGATCGAGGACATCCACACGAGCACGGTCTTCCGAGAGTTCTTCACGCCCAGAGCCGACTCCAAGGACTCGGAGATCAACGGCAAACTGCTGCCTCCGTTTGCCCCAGCGGCAGCGGCGGCCTCGACGTCCTCTCCGCCGCCAGCTCCTCTGCTGGCTCTGCCTGTCCCACCGGTGGAGCAACTGCCAGAGCTCAGAGCGGCGCCTGTAAACGATACGGAGATTCCTCCGCGGGCCCGCACCGAGCCCATGAAGCAGATCTGTGAGCAGAACATCTATTTCGGCACGGCTATTGAGCTGCGCACACTCGGAGGTCTGGCCATCGGTCTCACGAGACGCAGTGCGCTCTCAGGCTCGCAAAAGGCCGCTGCTGTGGCAGTAGGCATGGCTGGCATGGCCTTTACTGGCCCTCTGTCGGCTCTGGTTGCGCTCAGCGCCGTGGGCGGTGGCATGGGCAAGTATCAGCTCAACATGTCGTACTACGCAGCAGTGAAGCTGCCCAAGCCTGGCCTCACCAACACGTACCGCAATCGTCTCCGTTCCAGATCGCGATCCCGGTCGTCGTCCTTGATGGCTGGCACCAACACGTCGTGTGCCGGGAATGTGGGGTCGTTCATCGTTGAGAACGCCGAGCAGTTCTCTGGTCCGCGTCGGGTGGTCAAGTTCGGAGACGTGATCCATTTGTACTGCAAGAGCGTGCGCAAGAATCTGCGGTTGAGCCAACCTCCCGACTCGAAACGTGGCCATCTCATGGTCTCGACGGCCGAGAGCCACCGCGTGACGCTGCGGCTGGTCTCTCCCTACGGCTTCACAGGCAGCGTCGTCTGCGGCAGCCAAGCGTACTTGCAGGTGGTCGACAGCGAATGGGCCGGAGAGTTCTTGAGTCTGAACGGCGAGTTCATCGCGAGTGGCAACTCACCCATGGTCTTCGAAGTAGGACTGCACAGCCACATGTGCTATTCGCGAGAAGACCACATCGTGACGGCGCCCAAGCCTGTTCGCAAGCCGCTCCAGCTGCGCGTCATGGTCTACAACGTCTGGCTCATGCCCAGCATTCTCTCGACGTTCAACGAGAAGCTGTCGCCCATGGCCACGCAGCGCGCTCAGGCAATCCCAAAGTGCCTCGCGCCGCTGAATGTGGACGTCGTGGTCTTCTGTGAAGCCTTCTGCTCGACCTCTCGCGAGATCCTGGTGGCAGGCATGAAGGCGCAGGGCTATCTGTACATGACCAAAGTGGTCGGTGCCAGTGCGATCATGTCAACCAAGAAGGTGATCGACGGCGGCGTGTTCGCCATGAGCAAGTACCCGATCTACCATTACCAGGAGCTCACGTTCGGAGGCACGGCCACTGGCGACGACCGCATGTCGGACAAGGGCGTGATCTACTTCCAGACTCGTATCGGAAACGAGGCTGTCCACGTGTTTGGCACGCATCTCCAAGCGTGGGAGACGCCCGTGGCAGTCGACGCTCGCAAGGCCCAGCTCAAGCTCGTGCGTGAATTCATGGACGCCATGCGCATCTCAGACCAGGAGGCCGTCGTGGTCGCCGGAGATCTCAATGTCAACAAGGTTTGCATTGAAAACGAAGAGTACGACGACATGCTGGAAGTGCTGGGCGCGACTGACCCAGAGCTGGCCCCTGGATCGTCGCCATTCAGCTTTGACCCGACGACCAACAAGTTATCAGTCGACGGACCAAGTTCGGGCGGGATTACAGAGCGACTGGACTACGTCATGGTTGCACAAGGTTATCGTCCGGTGCTGGAATGCTCGTCCGAAGTTGTGCCCCTCAAGGCCACGAAGGACTGGCAGGCGCCGCCTGAAGATCAAGAGCTTGAGACAGACGAGCAGTTAGACCTCTCGGATCATTATCCGGTCGTTAGCGAATTCCGTTTTTAGCTAAATCGCGAACGTTGGAGCGCCTTGCGATGAGTGAGCGCGAGTGGATTCGCAGGAAGAGGGGTTAAAGGAAGTAGTGGCCCGGTGCTTCTTCCATCGGTAGACTAGTTGGGCTTGTAAGTTACTGCGCTGACAAGAGAGAGCTTACGATTGTGTAGCAGACAGAGAGATAGGAATCATAGTGAGATGTAGCCAAGAGCGTACAAGTAAATGAATGTAAAGTGCTTTGAATGTTTACATGAAGAGAATACTGATCTCGCAAAGCTCCAGACAAGCAAAGGCCACGCGTTCCTTCGACCAGAACGTTTCCAAGCAGCCCCGGAAGTGCAAAATATGAAAGACATACTCAATCCAGCGACTTTGAGCGAAGAAGTCGCTTACTGACGCAGCTTGCGGCCATAAGGTGACACCGTGGCGGGTTCTGGAGTCGCTGGCGTGAATGTCATGTCTTCCTGAGATCCTGAGCCAGAAGTTGAGCTGCTTCCAGAAGCGGACGTGGAGCTGCTGGTACTGGTACTAGTACTGGTGGAGCTGCTGGCACTCTTACTGGTGAAGCTGCTTGCACTGGTGCTGGCCGAGCTGCTTGCACTGGTGCTAGTTGAGCTGCTTTCGGACGTTGAAGAGCAACCGCTTCCCGTGCACGACGACACCGGCGTCTCGGTTGTGGGAGTCGGTGTTTCGGTCACAGTTGGAGCTGGAGTGGTGGAGTCTGGAGCAGGCGTAGTCGATCCCGAAGAACTCGTTGACGTGCTGCCTCCCACTGAACTTCCCGGCGTAGACGTGGATCCGCTGGTGCTGGCGGAGCCACTTCCCGACACGGACGTACACCCACTACCGGTGCAGGACGACGATGGGGTCTCAGTTGTCGGCTCTGGAGTCGCCGCCGTGGGTACCGGAGTAGGAGTTTCCGTGGGCGTGGCTGTCGGTGCATCCGTCGCAACGTCACACTTGCTTGGCTCATAAGTCGGAGTCGGAGTCGGAGAACTTCCGCTGGAGCTCGCACTGCTGCCACTGCTGGAGCCGGTGTCGCCACAGAACAGGTTCGGAACGCACCCATAGACATTGCCTTCAGCCGAGAGCAAGACGCATCGCGAACCAAAGTCCAGATCTGCCTGTGGCTCCGGGCAGTTTTCGTCCGGTGCAGTCGAGCAGCCCGGTCCTTCGGTGCAGAACACTCCACGATCGATCACACTCACAGGAAACCAGTTGTCCGCGCCCGAGCAACTTGTAGGGATAGTCTCGTTGAGCGCACAGTAGTCGGAAGCATGCACAGACAAAAGCTGGGCGGCGACAGTGAGCACGAAGACTGGGCAGAACTTGACCATGATGCTGGTTTGGTAGACGCGTGAGGGCGAGGGCGTGAGTGTTGGAGCACCGAGGGAGCTGGGGAGGCAGGAAGTCACTTGAGCTTCGTCAGGTGAATTGAGGAGTGGGGATCTTGGAGCTCGCTCCGTTTGCAGCTCCGATCTTCTGAATAGAGAGACTCGTTGTTCTTCCTTCTCCAACGGCCAGCAAGCGTTTCCGTGGTGTCCATGTTCCGATCTTTGCCGTTCCGACTGCTGGAGCCTGCAAAGCTCGCGCTATCAAGTCAGAAAGAGCACATCTCATGTGCTACCATGTTTTTCCGCAACGTTAATTCCAGGGGGAACTTTGCTGGAGCTTGCAATCCGTCGTCCGTTGCGGATTTAAGCGCATCGTTTCGTTTTCACGACGAAACTCCAGCCCAAATGCAAATTACCGGAGAGAAGGCTGGTCATGCGGGCGCCTTTGAGCAGGCGCTTCAATTGCTCCAACCCGCCAGTAGTTCCATGCTGTCTGTCGGAAGTGGCCCGTGCCGGTCGATCTGTCGACTCGCTATAACCCCGACGCGACGACGTGTGACTGCCTTAAGATTTCGTTCGTGCGCTCTCGCGCGCACGGTCGATACATTCGGTGACGGTCGCGAGAACTCGATCAACTTGATGATCCACATCGCCACGGCCAAAGACTATCCGGTTTGGCACCAGGCGGCTCTGGCTCAGGCCCTGAATGCCGACGGTAGTTGGAGCCAGAGACCGAGATCATCCAGCTGCATCATCTCACCGCTGGGCCAAGTGCTCGCCGGTCCACTGCGCAATGGCGAAGGCCTTCTCACGGCCGAGATCGACGTTGAGGACTTCATCGGCGCGCGCTTTGATCTGGACGCCACGGGCCACTACCGGTACCCACGCTCCGATATATTTGCGCTCAGCTGTTTATTCATGGAGTTGCACTTTAAATATGGCAACCGATTTCCCAGTTTTAAAGTTCAGAGGCTGTCTTTGTTTATGGCATCGTACTTTACAGAATCCACCATCATTCCGGTCCGCTGTGTTCCGCGTCAAAGCCAAGAGCTCCGGAACGATGGCCGACATGGAGATGCTCGGTACGTCTTCTCTACAAGAAACACAGGCTTCACGGGGCAACAGCACTACAGCCCAGGCACTGACTCTCTCTGTGGCTATATGTCGTTTTCATTGGCTCTCCAGGCGGCAAGCGCAAGTACCAGGAGACGAACGCGTTCACGGCCAAGGCCGAGAGCGGCACGCTCAAGGTCAAGATCATGCGCAAGGACCAGCGCGGCGCCGCTGTGGGCATGGGCAGCCACTTTCCCTCGGGATTCCAACAGCAGCAGCAGACTCAGCAGTCGCTGCCGGTGACGGTGCAGTCTCCGCCCAAGCCGCGACCCAACCGCAAGCACGTGCCGATTTTCTATCAGTCGCAGCATCGGTCCACCAGCACGAGCTCCACGGAAGGCGAGTTGGCATCCAGCTCCGTCACATCCACGAGCGACCTGGAGCATCAACCGTCGTCCACCACATCCGACAGTGGCCGCTTCTCGGCCTTGCTCTCAGGCCTGCGCCTGGAAGGCGGCATCAAGAACATGAGCAACTCCAGCACCAGCGTGCCCACGGGCAATCCACTCTTTGTGCGCACTGAGAGCGACGACATCGGCTCCACTTTCGGAGACCTGCTGCGCGCCTCGTTCCCGCACAACAGCGTCGGCGGGTCGACGGACATCGCGGTCTCGTCGGCCTATCTGCATGGCGAGACGACTGGTCCAGCCACGGCATTGCACCAATTGGCCTCGTCTTCCGCTACTTACGGATCGGAATCATCGACTGGCCCACCGTCAACCGCCGGTACCTATCGCTTCGACCCGCTGCGTGCGCTACAAAGTGCGATCGCGGCGCACCAAGCGTCGACGCGAACAGGCTCGTACATCAGTCCTTCGCAGTTTCCGCCCCAGCCGCTTCATCTGAACCATCATCATCGAGACCAGCAAGAAGCGGATTCGAATGAGGCGATGAACGACGCGCCTTCGTCCTCCATGCCCATGTCGGCACTCGGTCCGCCGCCTGGCGCTCCGCCGTCCTTCATGCTGCAGAACTCGCTCATGGGCGGCGGCATTGAACGGCAGCCCGATATCGCCAACGTGAACACGCACAACTTTGACTGGGTAAAGCACCACGCGTCGCAAGGGCGACCGCGCTCGGGGTCTTTACCAAGTATTCCGACCGGCTTACTGGACGAAAGCGCGCACAATGCGGACGCCACTATGAACTCCAGTGGCGACAACACCTCGAATAGCAATAGTAGCCACCACCCTCTCGGGCCCATGTGGAAAGAAGTATGACGCCTCTCCCATATTCCAATATCAAGTACGTTGCATCCAAGCTCTTTCGCTTTGCTGTCTACTGATCCTGCCATGCAGCCTGTTCCGGTGCCATGATTATTTGAGACTTGAGACTGAAGAAGGATTCCGGCAGATACACTACGTAGAATTGGGCGATTGCGCAGCCTTACATGACTGACTGCTGGGTCTACTAAGCTGGTAGGATCGGAATCTCTCCCTCTCTCTAGTCGATGCGTGGGCACGTCCAGAGATCGTCGCCCAAGAAGTGCATCATCTCAATACCGATGCCCTTATTCTGCTGACGGCTACAAGAGCGTATTCAACACGTCATAGAGCATTAGAACCATGTGATGGAGCCCGGGAATAAAGAGGCAAATGCCACGTACATGTCCTCGGACGACAGCGTCAGGATGCCTATTGCCATGGCCAGCTCCTTGCCCTCAGCCATGATCGCCTATCAAACCACCAGCGAAGTCATCGTCAACATGCATCTAGAGACAGCTAAGCAGCACAAGAGATGCATAAGATGCGTACGTACCACGGGCGTACCGGCCTCCAGGCCTTCGGGCAGATCGCCACCAGCCGACGTGAGACCGGGGCACATGACGTTGGCGCCCGAGAGCACGAACGGGATCGCGCCCTTGTCAGCACGCACCTGCTTCATCACATGCGGAGCTAGAACAGCAGTGCGTCAGAGTCTATTGAGCCAAAGAAGGCAGAGCCTCGTGCCAGACGCACCCTGATGCAGCAGCTTGAGCGTGGGCATGAACGGACCATCGCGCTGGTTGAAGAAGAGAGGCACGCCGTCCTGCAGCACCAGCTGGATGTGGTTCTGGCTGTAGCACCCGCATTCAGTTAGGATTGAGACGAAAGGGATCCAGTCAAGCACAGCAGATCCAATCAACCAACCATTTGGCCACGACCAGCGGTGCTTTCTTGGGCAGCAGCTCTTCCAGGTACGGCTCAATGAGCGGGTACTGCTCCAGGATCTTGCCGCGGATGGTTCTCTGCTGGGACGACTTGACTTTGCTGCTCGTGCTCACGTGCTCCTCCACACTGAAGCGCTTGAACATTCTGTCTCCGTAGCTCTTCCTGCTGCTTTAGCTTCTCTGTGGAGCTCACCAGGCACTGGAACCCTAACATATCACATTAACAAACAACCCATATCCGGTATATGCGACAAACTCCGTAAATAACTGTCACATCCTATCCGTTATGTGACATATTTGTCATGGATATATCAGGATGGGCAAACAAGCACGTGGTACAGGGTGGTACGCACCCACACTCACTTGATAATTGTATGGTACCTGATTTGCAATCCGGTGTCTGCTAATTGTCCCCCCCCCCGACCTGCTTCCGGCAACTCATTTCCCAATCGCCAGCAGCTCCAGAGAAGCTATGAGCACGAGCAGTTGGAGCGTCGTGAGCGTGCACGTGCAGCCGGGCCCGCTGGGTCTGATCGTGAGCAAGAGCAACGCCGGAGGCTCCTCTGGCGGCGCCGTGGTGGTCGACGGCTTCCGCCCCGTGGGCGACAACGGCGAGAAGGGCACGCTGGAGCAGCACGGCGGTATCGTGCAGGGCTCGGTGCTGCTGGGCGTGAACGAGCACGACTTCACGGACCCGTCGCTGGCGTTCGACAAGATCCGCGACGTGCTCATCGAGACGGCGTCGCTCGATCGCGAGGTGCGCTTCAAGGTGCCGCCCGCTGGCGCGGCCGAGGCGCTGCGCACGGCCGGCAGCAAGAAGTTCCACGAGGAGTACACGTTCGGCCGCGAGCTCGGCTCCGGCACTTTCTCGGTCGTGCGCGAGGCCACGCACCGCAAGACGGGCGTGGTGTACGCCATCAAGTGCATCAAGCGCGCTGAACTGACCGACGAGGACCTCGATGCGCTCATGCTGGAGGTGGACATCCTCAAGCAGATGGAGCACCCGCACATCATGAAGCTCTACGACGTGTACCTCGAGGACGAGTACTACTACCTCGTGACGGAGCACATGCCCGGCGGCGAGCTCTTCGACCGCATCGTGGAGAAGAACTTCTACACGGAGCGCGAGGCCCGCGACCTGGTCAAGGTGCTGCTCGAGTCCATCAAGTACTGCCACGACAAGCAGGTCGTGCACCGCGATCTCAAGCCCGAGAACCTGCTGCTCTCGAGCAAGAGCGACGACGCGGACATCAAGCTGGCCGACTTTGGCTTCGCCAAGAAGGTCGCCGTCAACGGCCAGGGCCTTGTCACGGCCTGTGGCACGCCCGGCTACGTGGCGCCCGAGATCCTGCAGGCCAAGCCGTACGGCACGGCCGTGGACATCTGGAGCATCGGCGTGATCACGTACATCCTGCTGTGCGGATACCCTCCGTTCCACCACGACAACCAGAGCATGCTCTTCCGCCTGATCAAGTCGGGCAAGTTCGTCTTCGACTCACCGTACTGGGACGACGTATCGGCCGAGGCCAAGGACCTGATCTCCAAGATGCTGGTTGTCGATCCGGCCGGTCGCGCCACGGCCGACGACCTGCTCGCGCACAAGTGGATCACGGGCAGCGACATCTCCAACGTGCACCTCACAGGCACCATCGAGCAGCTGCGCCGCTTCAACGCGCGACGAAAGTTCAAGGCCGCCGTCAGCACGGTCAAGGCCACCATCTCGCTCACCAAGAAGCTCACGCTCGGCGGCTCGAGCCACCTCCCGAGCACCGCCGAGGTCCCCAGCATCAGCACCGAGGAAACCGCCGCGCCGCCGTCCACGGAAGAAGCCGCTGCTGCTGCACCGCCGGCTGCGCCCACCGCTCTGGCGTGAGCTTGAGGTTCGCTCTTGGCTGCATAGTCCTTGTCTCTATGTGGTGATCTCCATGCACGTTGTTTCTACGCATAAACTGTTGATAAACATGCTTTTCTCCCATGTAGCCAGCCATTCTGCCTCCCTGGAGGAGCCGTTCCATGCAGCGAAGCTGTTTCGTTTATATTTTTGTCGCTCGCCTCGTGGCATCAGGCGCCAGCAGGAAACGTGGAGTGGGGAAGCCGTGCTGTTTCTTCCATTGATCAGACGGACGCCGTACGACCAACCGCCTCGATTGAAGCATGCTCAAGCTCTTGTCCCCCAAGACGAAAGCCTGGATGGCTCAAAACAGCAGCAGCAGCGACAGCGTCGTCCTGCGTGTGGGTGACCAGGACATCTCCGCATGGAAAGAAGTGCAAGTGAGTGTTCCGCCAGGCCCGCTAGGCATCCTCTTGGATGGAGAGTTTTCCACGGCCGGAGTGCTTGAAGCCTTCGCTCCCATCGGAAAAGATGGAGCCAAGGGTGTGATTGAGCTCCATGGAGGCGTGGTCCCAGGCAGCGTGCTCATCGGAGTCAACGAGTACGACTTTATGAGCACCAAGATGTCTCTCACGGAAATCGGCGGAGTGCTGCGTGATAGCGGTCATCTCACTCGTGTCATGAGATTTAAAGTGCCTCCTTCGTCGGCGTCGACTCCGGTTATGGTTAAAACATCCGGTGTAACTTCCTCGGTAGAGAACGATAAACACAAGCTATTGCCAGGCGATGCGACCTCTTCGCAGCCCCACGAGCAGGAGCAACCACCACCGCAAAATAACGAGCGACGCAATAGCTGGAAGCTCGCTGGGTTCCGAACGCCTCCAGCGACAACTCCAACTGGCAGTGAGACCACGTTGAAGTCGGCATTTGTGCCCATGGTCTCGCCCAGCAATGGTGCGATTCGGGCTGCCACGTTGCCCTCAAACCAGAATGGCACCAAGTTGGCTGTCGACGTTCCTCCTGGCCCGATGGGATTGAATCTCGATAGCGCCGTGACTGATCGTGCCTTGGTGATCGGATTTTCTCCCCTGCCTGATGGGTCGAAGGGCGTGCTAGAGCAGCATGGCGGCATTCTCCCAGGCTCCGTTTTGATCGAAATCAACAATGACGACATGTCCACGGCATCTTTGGAAATGATTAGCTCGGTGCTAGTGGCGCAGAGCGGCGTCACTCGGCGTCTGGTGTTCCGGCTGCCACCGCCAAACCACCAACTGGTCCCGGCGCCGGTGTCGGTACCGGTGTCGACGTTGGTGCCGGCGTCTGTGCCGGTGTTTGTGACAAAAACCGGTCGTCGGCTGGTCAGTAGGGTTCCCCAGCCGATGATTATTGAAGACGTCCACAAGCGCCGGCAGTTAGAGTTGGAGATGATTCTCAAGTACGACAAGCGCAAAATCACGCGCCACGAGTTCTGGTGCCTCATCGACGCCGAGTGGATGAACCAGTGGATGAATTTTGTCACACGTGGTGGGCCTATGCCTGGTCCCATCTCAAATGGCTCGTTGCTGGAGCCCGGATGGGAGGATCGCATGAAGCTGGACGCTCCCGGTCGTCCCGATGTGCCCCGCAAAGGCCTGCTGCTCAAGCAGCACTACCGAGGCGTGGTGCCCATGGTCTGGTGTCTGCTCGTGGCTTTGTATGGTGTGGACAATGCACCGATTCTTGGGAGGTAACGTGTTGTATCCATGCGAATTCTTGTCTTGATGTGGAGCTGACAGGAGTCAATTGATCTCCAACAGATACGTGCTGGACCTAGAAGCCGACTCAGTGAGCGAGACAGATGTGCAGACATTGATCTGTAAGCCCCAGCTCCGTGCCGATATGCTGGTGCAGGAGATGCGAGAGAAGTGCCAGATTTGAAAAGGCCATACGAGATTCCAGACAGGACGTCTTCGTAACATTTATGAACTCGATTTGAATACACTACGCTTCTGAAACTGCGTTGGACAAATTAAAAATTATCGCAAAAAGAATTCAATGATTTTTCCGCTTTTGATTCTCATCAGACCTATGCTTTTTCCGAGTGACAATGTCCACTGTCACGTGAAAAGGAAGTATCTATCGCAAGCAAAACACTCAGCATATTTATCTGCGCTTATGTGGGACTTCAACGATATATTGAACGCGATGCAGTGAATAGTCAAGAAATGTGCGACTCCTTCTACACGTCGTGGCCGCGGTTGATGCTGAGCGCGAAGATGTCGGAGCGTGAGTAGTGGCCCGTGGCGTCCAGATCAAAGCGCGCGCCGATGACGTCCTCCACGTCGATCTCGGCCGTGAGAAGGCCTTCACCGTTGCGCAGCGGACCGGCGAGCACTTGGCCCAGCGGCGAGATGATGCAGCTGCCACCCGCGATGATCTCGGTCTCTGGCTCCAGCGGCTGCGAGCTGCCGTCAGCGTTCAGCGCCTGAGCCAGAGAAGCCTGGTGCCATTCCGGATAGTCCTTAGCCGTGGCGTACTGGTTGGCCGAGAGCACGAAGCAGCGCGACTCCATGGCGATGTGGACCATCGAGTTGGTCCAGTTCTCGCGGCCGTCGACCGTCACCGCGAGGTACAGCTGGATGTCCTGCTGGTAGTAGTTGTAGCGCAGCAGCGGCATCATGTTCTCCCAGCAGATGCCAGCAGCCGCGCGCACAGTCGACGCGTTGTCCTCCGCTCCGAGACGCAGCGTGTGCGCGCTCAGGTTCGCAGTCGATCCGGAGCCGTTGGACCAGATGAGCTTCTCCGAGGCCGTGGGCAGGACCTTGCGGTGCGTGCCCAGCACGCCGGCCACCGGGTCCACGTAGATGGCCGAGCAGAAGAGCGACGAGCCTTGCTTCTCCAGCAGCCCCGAGACGATGGACAGGTCGAACTCCTTGGCCAGCGCCGCGATGGCGTCCGACTCGGCCGACGGCACGGCGATAGCGCCGCGGAAGTACTTCTGGAAGTCGGCGCGGCCGGCGTCCGTACGCGTGCCCATGATGGCGCCGAAGTTGGTGTACTTGGGGTAGCCGCCGAAGAACGCCTCGGGGAACACGATCAGCTTGACCCCCTGAGCATGGGCCTCCGCACACAGCGAGCGGCACTTGGCCAGTGTCGCGGCGAAGTCGAATAGCTGCGTGGCGGTCTGCGCCACGGCCACTTTGATCTTGGAGCTCATGGTCACGGGAGAGAGGAAGTGGGAATGATCGCTTTCATGCGTGTCATTGAGATAAAGAGAGTACAGTGGGCTGATTTAATAGTGGACGGGTCGGACAACACAATCAGAGGATTAGATGACCTCTAACATTGAGCAGGATGAGGCGGCCTCATGCTGCTCAATGTAGAGACAGAGTGCCATCCTAGCGTAGAGAGGCCATAGGGCTCCGTCCTGCAATGTGACGTGTTAAGGGCAAGGGTCAGAGATCAGTCTGTGGCTTCAAGTCCATGATATTTGAATCACAAGAATGACAAGAATTAGAGTAGATTGGTGCGTTCATCAGCCTCCACTGAAGCGCTTCGCAAGGTCATGTTATCATCCGTCCTTATCACGGGTTACTGTTTCAATAGATCGTTCTCATCCTGTGAGGCAAGTGCTTAGGCGTAGGCCTGCTCCTGGCGCTCGAGCACGAACTCTTCCGGCACGGGCGAGTTGCGGAACTCGACGCGCGGGAGGTACTCGGCATCGCGGACGCGGGGCAGATCGAGCTTGTCCCAGACCGTGTTGAGGGCCGTGAGCAGGTGCTCCGTCATCTCGTCCGTGTGCGTGGGCAGCGGCGTGAGGCGGAGACGCTCCTCGCCACGCGGCACCGTGGGGAAGTTGATGGGCTGGCAGTAGATGTTGAAGTCCTCCATGAGCATGCGCGAGGCCTCCTTGACCTTCACAGCGTCGCCCACCATCAGCGGGATGATGTGGCTCACACTGGGCAGCATGGGGAAGCCGTCGTCGCACAGGCGGTCCTTGAGCATCATCGAGCGTTTGTGCATGGCCTCACGCTCGACAGAGCTCTCCTTCAGGTGGTTCACCGAGGCGCGAGCGCCGGCGGCGAGCATGGGCGGCAGCGACGTTGAGAAGATGAAGCCGGGGCACATGGAGCGGAAGGCGTCGCACATGGCAGCCGAGCCAGCGACGTAGCCGCCCATGATGCCGTAGCCCTTGGCCAGAGTACCGGTCACCATGGTGATGCGGTCGAGGCAGTGGTCGCGCTCCGCGACACCGGCGCCGCGGTCGCCGTAGAGGCCGACAGCGTGCACTTCGTCGTTGAAGGTCATGGCGCCGTACTTGTCCGCAAGGTCGCAGATCTCGTGCAGAGGAGCGACCGTGCCTTCCATGGAGTTGACCGACTCGAAGAGGATGAGCTTGGGCACGTTGGGGTCGCACATCTTGAGCTTGGCCTCCAGGTCCTCCATGTTGTTGTGTTCGTAGACGAGCTTCTTGGCTCGGGAGTTGAGGATGCCGTTGATCATGGACGCGTGGTTCAGGCTGTCGGAGATCATGACCAGGTTGGGGAAGATCTTGGGCAGTGTAGAGATGATGGTCTCGTTGGCCACGTAGCACGATGTGAAGATCAGAGCACCTTCCTGCTGGTGCAGGTCGGCCAGGTCGCGCTCCAGCAGCACGTGGTTGTGGTTGGTGCCCGAGATGTTACGGGTGCCGCCGGAGCCGGCGCCCGACTTCATGAGGAACTCCTGCATGGCGCCGATGACCTTGGGGTGCTGGCCCATGGACATGTAGTCGTTACTGCACCAGGCCACGACCTCCTTGGTCGTGCCTTCCTTCGTGTGGTGGGTGGTGCGCGGGAACATGCCGCGCTTGCGTTCCAGGTCGGCGAACTCACGGTAGCGGCCCTCGCGCTTGATGTTGTCGATCATGCCGGAGAAGCCCTGCTCGTACTGCTGGGCCGACTGGCCGGCCACGCGGGTCTGCTGGATGGCCGACGTGCGGAAGGACGCCACATTGGTCTGGTTCTTGAAGGCCTGGTGCTGGGCTTTGTGCTTCTTGAGCTCGGCCATGCGCTGGAGCGTGGCGCTGGTCGTGGCCGTGGACACGTGCGCCTGCGAGCTGCCGGCGGCGGCCGCGCCCATGAGCGACGACATGTGCGGGCACAGCTTGGCCAGCTGCGAGATGTTGGGCAGCAGAGCGGCGCGGGCCGTGGGCAGAGCGTGCATGAAGGGGCACTTGGAGGCGGCCTGCATGCGGGCGGCCGCGACGGAAGCGCGCGTTAGAGCAGCCATGATAGTCCGAAGGGGAGAAGCGGACGGAAGAGGCGGATGAAGGGAGGCTTTGGCGGCCACTTGCGAAATGAACACCTCTGTTACGGTGGTGGTGTTTGTGGTGGAGAGGCGAGGGTCAGAGGAGGGAGGAGGGGAGGGGAGGCGGAGGGTGGGAGGCAGGGGAAGGGGAATGGGGAGGAGTCTCAGCTGTGATTGGGGAAAAGACCGGGCGTTTCAGCTGGGTCATTATCCACGATGGTGGGAAACCCGTTTACATACATTTATCAAGTTTAAGACCAACGGAACGGACGCGGGTTTCCCGGGGAAGGGCATCTGGCTCAGGATCACTTTTGAGAGGAATAGGTGGCCAGTACAGTAGGCGCAGTTCTATGCTGACAACCGCACGTTATCTTTCGGGGCGTGTCCAGATGGGGGAAAGAGGCATCGCGTGGCTGCCCCTGGGCTGGTTTCTTGGACTGGAAGCCTTTTACATTTGTATGGTGTACAGTATGGGCGTGCCACCATGGTCACCCTCGAAATCGATCATTCGTCATGGCACCAGGTGGTCCTAAGGCAGCGTATGGTGGATGCTCACTCCCCCTCCTCGTGACGTCAGGAGGACTGGACCATCAGAACGGATCACAATGGAACAACGTCAAGAAGATTAGATTGCTAAACGCCTCCGCATTGAAGGTGCTCGTACAGTACCTATAATTGTCCATCTGGGTTTGCTTTCCTCCATTCTGGAACCTCAATGCAACGGCGTCCGACGCGTTTGGGCAAATGTGGACCAAGGATGCCTTCGGGTAGGACAGCTGAACTTATTCAATTCAAGGTTTCAGAGACACGCTGCCTCTATCACTGGAATCGAACCGGTAATTCACAGCCATCAAACCGGTTTCTATCATTCGCCCTGTCACGTAAACACGCGCAACCCATCAGAACAAATAGGGCACAGTGTACCAGCATTTACTATTTAAATATATCCCCTGCAGCAACATATATTCTTCATATACGCATTTTATCTGCAAACCTGCAGCATTTAATCCCCGCCTTCCGACCAAGAGAGAGAGCTCATGGGCGAGCGCAAGGTGCTGAACAAGTACTTCCCTCCGGACTTCGATCCGTCGCTGGTGCCGCGCCGCAAACGCCCGAAGAATGAGCAGATCGAGGTGCGCATGATGCTGCCCTTCTCCATCCAGTGCGACACCTGCGGCGAGTACATGTACCGCGGCAAGAAGTTTAACTCGCGCAAGGAGGACGTGGTGGAGGAGACGTACCACGGCATCCGCATCTTCCGCTTCTACATCAAGTGCATCACGTGCTCGTCCGAGATCACGTTTAAGACCGACCCCAAGCGCGGCGACTACGTGGCTGAGCACGGCTGCCAGCGCAACTTCGAGCCCTGGCGCGAGACCGAGGACCAGGAGGAGGCCGCGCTCAAGCAGAAAGAGGATGAGGAGGCCGGCGACGCCATGAAGGCGCTGGAGAACCGCACGCTGGACTCCAAGCGCGAGATGGACATCCTGGACGCGCTGGACGAGATCAAGGCCATCAATCAGCGCCACGCCAAGATCGACACGGATCTGTTGCTGCAGCAGCATGCGCATGTGGACGACCGCAGCGAACAGGACGAGCAGAAGCAGCTGGAAGAAGACCAGGCGCTTGCCAAGCACGTCTTCCAGCAGAAGCAGCAGCAGCAGAACAATCGCAAACGGCCGATTGGCGATAGCGAACCGCAGAAGCCATTGGCTGATAAAGCCACAGAGATCCAGACGGCGGACTCGAAGCCGACTGCAAGCTTGTCGCTGTCGTCTTCAGCCTTGGAGCCCAGCAAGCCACAGACAGCGACAGCTCCAGCACTAGCCAATGTGATGGTCAAGAAGAAAGCAGTGGGGAAGAAGCCGGTGGCCAAGAAGAAGAAGGCTCCGCAGCCGGCGCTGACGAGCTTAGTAGCGCAGTATAGCGACAGCAGTGGAGACGACTAGAAGATCTAAAACAACGCACAATCGGTCTCTTATCTCCAGGAGATTCTGCCTATGACCTCTGCTCGCTCTTAATCTACTGCGTGGGCTCGAACGGCGTGAGCAGGTTCTCCGAGAACGCCTTGAGCGACGGAACGCCGCGCACTTCCTCGTTCAGCAGCGGCATCTCGACGACGTGGAAGTCCTCGTACAGGTCGTAGATCTGGTCAATGTACTTCTGCTGCATCTTCTGACGCGCATTGCAGTTCTTGCACGTCGAGTTGGCCTCCGGGTACAGCACCTGGTTCACCACGATGTTGTGCACGTCGATGTCGTACTTGGTGAGCTCCTGCACCAGGCGCTCCGTCTCGTACAGCGACAGGAACTCCGGGATGCACACGCAGACGAACGTCGTGCGGTCTGCGTCCTTAAACTGCGCGTTCACCTTCTGAATCACCTCGCGCGTCTGCTCCAGCTTGCCCAGCAGCTGCTCCTGCGACGGCAGCGCGCCGCCCAAGAGCGCCGAGACCTGCGAGAACATGCCCGAGAACTGGTTCGACAGCGACAGGATCTTGTCAAACGCCTTGTCCAGCGCCGTGGGGAAGCTCAGCAGACGCAGCGTGTGGCCCGTGGGCGCCGTGTCAAACACGATGACCGAGTAATCCATGTTCTGCACCTGCTTCATGAGCTCGGCGAAGCTCATGGCCTCGTCGATGCCAGGGATCGAGTTCGTGAGGTCCTTCATGAACGACGCCATGCCCGAATTGTCCTGCACGCCATCAGCATTCATCTCTTCCAGCTACAGAGAATCCACACAGTAGTTAATACCAACACAGACAGCCTTCTTCATTGCAGACACTCACGTCCACGTTCGGATCGATCTCCATGACGGCCAGATTCGTGAATCCATTCACGAGTGTCGGCTCACGTGTGAACTTCTGGCCGAACGCGTCACTATCACCATCAAGATAACCAGCAAGCCATCAGTCGCTGCGCCCAGCCTGCATCAAGCGCACAAGAGAGCCAAACAAGAGCCCAAGAGCTCACCTGAGGTTGTGCGCGGGATCCGTGGACACGATCAGCACCTTCTCGCGCGCCATGGCGAGTCGGATGCCGAGGCAGCAGGACGTCGTTGTCTTGCCCACGCCGCCCTTGCCGCCCACGAAGATCCACTGCAGACTCTGCTGCGCCACGAGGTTGCGCAGGCTGGCTTCGGGCACTTCCACGTCCGTCATCCTTGGCTTCTTCTATCTAATCCGACCAATTGAGCCCCCCCCCCCTTGATGGGTCCTAGAATAAGGGTATCTTATTCCATGTGGCGCACCTTATTTATGCTCAAGAGCTACACTGACTACCGGGAAGTCACGCATTTCTCAGCCCTTGATCGCACCAGTCCGAGACACGATGATGCACTGGATGAGCGCGACGCTGCGTCCGGCCGTGGGCCGCGCCGTGGCCACGCGCACGACGGCGGGCGCCAACCGTACGCTCTACCTGCAGGTGCGCGACGGCCAGGACGCCGAGCGTGTGGCCAGCCGCCTGCACAACGTCATGAACGAGGACGGCATCATGAAGTCGCTGCAGCTCAAGCGCTTCCACGAGAAGAAATGGCAGAAGCGAAAGCGAAAAGTGGAGGAGCAGACCATCCGCCACGCCAACCGCCGCATCGGCTCCATGATCGACTTCATCCTGCAGCGCAAGAAGGCGTACGTGGCTGCTGCTGATGCATTCTTTAGGCCATGGTTGTGCAGAATTAACTCACTTTTATGCTTCGTATGTACTCGTGTCAACAGCGGTTTCTAGGCGCTCTATCTCCAGCTATGAGGACGATACGAAGCCAAACGACTGTCAAAGGAGTTGGAAAGGCATAGCTCTCTCCATATCCATGGCCTGGTGCCTTCAACGTCATTTAGGAAGAGTAATGGAATCCAGAGGCTTTTAGATTTAGCCATTTGTTGTTGTCCATTCAAAATCATCCTCTCTGGAGATACCAACCACACGTGGGTCTGCTTCAATGCGTCCAGGTAAGTCTTCCATCATCATGCACTAACTTAATGAGTAGAACACTTGCAATGCGGTCTACGAAGGCATAGGAATTCAAGCTGGTAAGACTGAATAGGCCTCTGCATGGGCGACATTAATTCGCGCACTGGCTGATGCAGTAGCTGTTGGGAGCGTTCTCGGGCATTCATGTCGTAAAGCCATTGTATCTGCACTTGCGGGAGCAATATGCTTTCACAGTAACTGGTCATGATTGGTGACATCAGCATGAATCACACAACAACATTTTTTTCTCCTGCTGGCAGCTTTCCAGTGCCACCCAGCTCCCATTTTCGCGTTAATATGCGACGAGTATGCTTGCCAACGAACCAGCACGATCTCGCATGAACTGCAATACCGGTATCATGCAAATAGGGACGTCAGACAGCATTGAAAGGGGTCGCAATGCTACCAGCATGCAAACGATGTATATTAAAAATGAATTAGGACGATGAATGGAAGCACAACAGGCTCTGATCTACTGCAGCCACAGTTTGATGTCGGAGATCTGCTTGGCCACGGTGGTGCGGCTGGTAGCGCCAGCCACGTTCTTGCGCTCAACACTGGCATCGAAGTCCCAGACATCGAGCACGTCGCTCTCGAACTTGGGGTGCAGGCTGACCAGCTCTTCGAAGGTCAGCTCGTTGAGCGACTTGCGCTGGTCTTCAGCGAGACGCACAGCGGCACCGGCGACGTGGTGGGTCTCACGGAACGGAACACCCTTGCGCACGAGGTACTCGGCCAGATCCGTGGCGAGCATCTCCGTGACCAGGAACGAGCGCATCTTGTCGCCGTTGGGGGTCATCGTGGCGAGCACGCCCGTGGCGATCTGGATGCAGTCCTGCATGGTGTCGATGACGTCGAACAGCGCCGTCTTGTCTTCCTGCAGATCCTTGTTGTACGAGCGCGGGAGGCCCTTAAGCGTGACCATGAAGCCGTTCAGGCGGCCGATCACGGTGCCGGACTTGCCGCGAAGCAGCTCGAGCGCATCAGGGTTCTTCTTCTGCGGCATCAGACTGCTGCCCGTGCTGTAGGCGTCAGCCATGGTCACGAACTTAAGCGTGTTGTAGATGATCAGATCCTCCGACAGCTGCGAGAAGTGGACCATGGTCATGGAGGCCCAGAAGAGGAACTCGGCGATGAAGTCACGGTCGCACACGGCGTCCAGACTGTTGGGCGAGATCTTGCTGAAGCCAAGCGACTCGGCAAGCGCCGCACGGTCCAGGCCGAACGAGTTGCCAGCGAGCGCTCCGCTGCCAAGCGGCAGCACGTCCACGCGCTTGGTGAGGTCGGTGAGTCGGTCAGCGTCACGCAGCAGCGCAGTCACGTGGGACAGCACCCAGTGCGAGAATCGGATCGGCTGCGCGGGCTGCAGGTGCGTGAAGCCCGGCATGAGCAGGTCGATGTGGGTCTCGGCCAGCTGGTTCGCCGAGCCGATGAGCTCCTTGAGCGCTTCCTGGAGCGTCACGATCACGCTCTTGAGGTAGATTCGCACGTCCGTCGCGACCTGGTCGTTACGGCTGCGGCCAGTGTGCAGCTTGCCGCCCACGCTGCCAATGAGCTCGGTGAGACGGCGCTCGTTGGCCGTGTGGATGTCCTCGTCGCCTTCCTTGATCACGAAACTCTTGGACTCCCACTCGGCCTTGATCAGCTCCAGGCCGTCCACGATGGCCGTGGCCTCCTCGGCCGTGACCACGCCGCTCTTGCTCAGCGCGCGCGCGTAGGCCTGGCTGCCCTCGAGGTCGGCCAGCCACATGCGCTGGTCCACGGACAGCGACTCGTTGAACTTGTCCATGACGGGGTCCACCTTGCCACGGAAGCGACCGCCCCAGAGCTTCTTCTCAGCAGGTGCACTCATGGTCTCTTGGTCGGCTTGAGCTCTTGACGGCGTTTTCACTAATGGATCGGTCTGGGGCGACGCATGGATGCAGTTGGCAAAAGTATTCACCTGCGCAAAATCTCTCCAAGGGGATTCGTGTGATAGAATGGGCTCCATCAAAACAACACATCTGATGCCATGCAAAGTGAGTGTTGCCCGTTACACTTGGATTTTGTATGCAGTCACGCAATCGAAATAGAGTACAAATACTTTTGTGCGTCGCTGGCATCACATGCGTTGTTTCGATGGAGGCTATGAAATCAATTGTAGCTCATGGGGTATTAATCGACTATTGAATACCATTTGGTGGGAATTTTCGTGTGGGAACTAATGGCTGCAACTCCATGGGATGCGCTATCGGTCTGGCAAAGCAGCGGATTCCTCACGTTCCTGGAGGACCACGGCATCCAGCGCAGCGACCTCATTGCGTGCGAGCGCTCTGCGGATCCAGACGTGCAAGCACCAGCGCAAGAGGAGCTGCGGTTCTTCCGGTATGTCGCATTGATTCAGTTGTAGCTACTGGACCAACGAGAGCTCTTGTGTATGCTAATTGCTGGCGATTCATGCGTCTTGTAGGTTGAAACAAGGATTTAGCATTGAAGGTGCGATTTCAGATGACGATGCACTGATTGAGTCCATTGCGCAGAGTCTGAAGACGCACAACAAGGATAATTCGCTAGAGGTTCGACCGTGCGCGGTGTCCTGGCTGCCTGGCTTCTACAGCTTGCCCACGCAGGCACCATTGGCACGACTGGAGCTCTACCAACAGGGCGCACTTTATGGCATTGATATCTCGTCTGGATATGCCGTTACTCTGCTCAAGGTGAAGCCAGGTAAGGTCATTGCAGCCGATCTTCCTGTATCATAATAGAGAATGCTGACTGGACCTTATTGGACAGGCGACCATGTCTTGGATCTGTGCTGCGCGCCAGGCGCAAAGCTCACGATGATTGCAGACCTGCTGCAGATGCAGGGCAGCGTCACTGGCGTGGACTACTCTCGCCAGCGGATCGGCGCCTGTAAACAGTTGGTGCACAAGTATAAGCTCATTCACGCACCCACCAGCAATGAAGCAGTTGAGACGCAAGAGAAGCAGCAATTTCCATGGCGATGTCGACTGTTCCATGCCGACGGACGCACGTTCTCAGTAGGTCCTCAGACAGAGGATGAGCCAGAAGATAGCTTTGAATTGGTTCTGGACACGAACGAGATCGCCGCCCGTGGACCACACACCCAGAACCGCAAGCGCAAGAACAAAAGCGCGCGAGCACGAGATCGCAAGCGTCTGAAAGTGAATCCGGCTGAGCTTGTGACCACACGTTACCAGACGCTCTATGATAAAGTGCTGGTCGATGCCGAGTGCACGCACGATGGATCGATTCGCCACCTACAGAAGCTGGATTCAGAGGAGAAATGGACGCAGTATGTGCAGAAGCATCTCAACACAAGCGAAATCGACCGCATTTTACAGCTACAACACGATCTCATTCGGTAAGCAACAGATCTAGATCATGATCATGAAGCTCTGAGACTCACGGATGCTTATGCTTCTGTTAGAAATGGATTTGCGCTGCTGAAACCGGACGGAGTGATGATCTACAGCACATGCAGTCTCTCCATCCGACAGAACGAAGACGTCGTGCGTGAATTCCTCAAAGATCACTCCACCACTGCAGTCCTAGAGCCCATCGATCGCCAGGGGATCCCATGCCAGGTGAGAAATGAGCTCTTCAGTATAATTCAGCATGAAGCCATTGACAGTTCTTTGGATATTGCAGGAAGGGCGGATCCCTGGCACCGTGCGCTTCACGCCGTCCAATCAAACTAGCGGCCTCTTCATCGCAAAGATCCGCAAGAGTTCCCAGGCTTCAGCCCCAAGCCAAGCAGACGCTGACGCCACCTCCTGAGTTCAGAGCATGTCCATAAATAGAAGCCTCCTTCTGGAAGCCAAATTTCGTTGTTTACGGGATTACGCGTGCCGTCCTATTTCTAGCCTGAGTGCTCGTCTGTCATTGGTGGGATTGTTTTAGGACACACTTGCAATTCCGCCAATCACTAGGCCCATTTTGTCAAAAGAGCTCCTCGGAAGACGACGAGTATGTGGCGAGCACTGCAGACGTCGACGCGCTGCCTGCCTGGCGCTGCGGCCGGCCGCCACGCGCGCTGCATGGCCACAGTCGAGATCACGCGCAGCGCCGGCCCCGCGCCGGACCTCACGATCACGCCCATCGCTGCCAAGGTCTGGATCCAGAGAGTGAGAACAGGGAGGTGACACACGAAGCTGACCGGCGATTTCGGTGGTGATGCATTGCTGGTAGAAACTCGTGGAGGCGGCCCAGAAGCAGCAGGCACCGTCGCTGATGCTGCGACTAGCGGTCGAAGGCGGCGGCTGCTCCGGATTCAAGTACGTGTACGAGTTTGAACGCGAAGAAGCCTCGCCCGAAGACGACGTGTATGTGCAAAGCGAGAATAGCAAGACGATGGAGATGCAATAGCTAACTGGATCTTGTCTTGCTGCCTCAGTGTGTTTGAACAGAACGGCGGTAAGGTGGTCGTGGACAAGGAGTCGCTCGAGTTTCTGCGCGGCAGCACGGTGGACTACGAGCAGGAGCTCATCCGCAGCGCCTTCGTGGTGACCAACAACCCGATCGCGGTCAGCGGCTGCGGCTGCGGCAGCTCGTTCGATCTGAAGCAGTAATTGGCAGCTGCGCCATCAACAGCCAACTACAACTACACGCTGCTCTTTATATATGCAATTCACATGTATTATCAATGCATTGCTTGTCAATCGGATCTTTTGGTATTAGCAGAGATCAGCGAAACACGTTCGGCATTAGGATGACGGTGGCCCGTTGAGATCCCGTTCCCTCAAGCAGAACCACCACAGCAAGGTCTCCAAACGCTTTTGCTCCGTCGCGTCGGTCTTCGATTTCACCTGTTCATTCATCAGGCGGATGCCACTCGTGGTACGCAAGACCGTGGGCCTCAATGAGGTCCAGGTGGTGGAAGGCCACCAAGAACTCCGAGTCCGAGGGAACTTCACAATCAGAGTGAACAGCTCGAGCCTTTTGGCGGAGCCAATCCTGAAACGCAACAAGTGATGCGTCCGCATCAGCGCCTTGTTGTGCCGGGGGATCCTTGAGTGCCAGTGCTCGATGGAGATTGTTCTTGTCGGTGATTTGAACGATAACGCCGTATTCGTCGAGTGCCATGTCCTTGCCCATCCAGTTTGCCAACTTGATCGTGTCCGGAATCAGGAGGTTCAGGATGTCTGCCTCACATGTGATATCTCTGGAAAGCTCCATTGACTCGGTGATTCCTGGTAATGCTCGCGTCATGATCATTCTTTGCCGTATTGGCACGTATCTGGGACTGGGCCCATTTTTCTTCGAGGTCGCGCACCGGATCAACAAAGCTATCGCCCTCAATCACGTGGGATCCTCAAGATATACGCTACGTGAGTCCGGACACGATTGAGCAGGCGAATTATGTGCTCGAGCACGTACAAGAAGGCGAAATGGCCATTTTGGCGCAAATCACCAACAAGGACAACCTGCACCAAGCTCTGGCGCTGCCAAATACTCCTGTTCCGCAAGGAGTTGACGCTGAAGCTTCGTTTGTCGCGTTTCGCGAATGGCTCGTTGATGGAGTTCGGAGTGTAAATGCTCATTGTCAGGCTCCGTTAAACTCTGCTCTCTCGTTTGCATTCTGTGGATTCAGGGATTTGGGCGAAGGCTTCCGCATATTCTTCGTCCAATGGCACCACGTTCCATGGCTTGTCCACCTTCATACGAATCGCAAAGGAGCAGATCCGATTGGGGAGTTTATCATCGTGTATCTCTTTGAGGGAACGGAGAGTCGCCGAGGCGAAATCGTTGAAAATCCTGCCGTGTTTTAAGCATTATCATCAATAAAGAGAGACTCTGGCCCACCCGTTAAGCCAACCAGACGCTCACCATTCGCCCTAATGTGACGCAGTAAGCATACGTTCACACATAACCAGCGTGTGTGACGTATAGTCTTGCTTGGACGAGACACCTATGAATGCAACTCAAATGGCGATTGTGTCTCGCCACCGAAAATAGACGCCTTCCTCCGAAATGAGAAAAACTGCGTTTGCTCACGTTGAAACATGGCCAAGGCCTCGAAATGACCAATGATGACAACTCGGTGCAGCACTTGCACGAGTTCATGAAGTATGCGCAGACAACCTCGTGGTGGCGCGTGTTCGCCGTCTGTTTCTTCACGATGGTGCCTCCGTTTGCTCTGGCCATGCTGATGGAGTTGTTCCCGTTGCGATCGCCCTCGGAAGGCTGCATGGCCAACTGGATGCTCTGGATCCGGTTCTTCGCATCGTCCTACTGCGTCTCGCTCAGTTTAAGCGTTCAGTTCAAAGTCCTCGTGCCGACAGCTCCACTGACGCAGCTGAGGCTGGCTCTGGTGTCGTTCGTGGCGTCCTGCGCCCATGTATTCACCATGATCCTCGTTTCCCGGGTCTGGGTCTTTCCGGTGCCGTTCGTGATCTTCCTCTGCGCTCCCGCCTGGCACGGCGCCTTCGTGGTAGCTGGTCTCACAGCCATGGGCCGGAACGCACTGCGCCACCACCCTGAGCTCAAGCGCCAGTTGCAGTTCATGGTCACGCTCGTGAGTGTGGAATCGCTGGCCATGGTCGTCTATCCGGTGTACACAGCTGCGTACATCGCGCTCTCGGGACTGGCGCAGACGGCATTCGTGATGGTACTGCTCCTCATCAAGCAGATAATGAAGGCGTTGCTCCGCTGGGTATCGCGGGGCACCAGCACGGCGCAGGTGATCGTCATGACTAGTGTCGATCTCTTCGAGGCGCTGTACCTGTTCAAGTGCATGCAGATGGCTAGCTCCACGCTCTCCGGTGTTGCACTGATCCTGGTCGATCTGGGCAACATGGTCATGCACATCCACAAACTGCATAGTATGATATCACGAGTGAGGCGCGTGCAGGTCTACGGCACCAGCGGCAGTGTGCCACGTAATAGAACCGATATTCTAGCGAACGTCCAGCGGTATCGATCTCATCCGAACAGCATTTCCATGGTCACAGTAGTGCCCGTGGACACTGTAGACGAGTCCGAGAGCGAAGCGCCGGAGAGTGAGGATAGTCAGTCAACTGAAGGCACCGATCATGTTACAATTGCCAACACCGGTGCCAATGCTGGCGCCAGTCGAAAGACAGCTATCCGCTCTGATAGAATTCCCAAGAGCGCCGCCATGGACCACTCGGACAGACACGTGTGGATGTTCGTGCTCACGTGCAAGGAGCTGATGCTGATCGAGTTCATCGAGTGCGCCGTGCCGTTTTTTTACGTGCTCTACGTGATCCTGCTTTACCATTTGCCCAACGCCCAATTCTACCCCGAGATGGCCACCATGACAGAGACCAAGATGCTTTCGCTGGTGATCAACATCGCGACCTACACGCTCATGGAGTTCGCAACGCTCGTGTATCTGCATTTGCTCATGCTCTGGCGGTTCCGCATCAGTGGTCTGCATTTGCTCGCGTTCACACTCGAGACCGAGTGCCGAATGCTGCTGGGCGTGTTCGTGGGCTGGGTCATCATCGTGCTCCAGTACACGCTGCAGCACGGAGGCGCCGACCTGACGCTCAAATTCAGCTGGATCAAGTAAAATACCAGTGGTGAATTTGTTTATTCAGTCTCACGCGGAACCAAGAAGAGGAGCCTGGCAATTTCCTCTTGGTGGCCTCGAAGAACTGGGTCTTGCAAAAGCCTATCTGTGACGATCTGCACGGCTTGATGGAGCTCCATGTCCAGCGCAAGCTCGAAAATGCGAAGTCGAACGCCCTGCCAGACGAGATCGCTTGTCTGCGTTTGGCTCGTCTGGTTCTTTTCTGCTTGTTGGAACGCGTTGGCTCCGCAAGTGAGTGTGATCACCCACTGAGTCGCTTCATTTGCGCTGGAGGCCTCAAACGTGAAGTCTTCTACTGGAACATCAGATAACGTCGAAGGAGATTTCAAGCGCAAGGAGAAACTCCCATCTACAACAAATACAGGATTAAATGAAGGCCCCAGTTGAGCAAAAGAGATGACGGCCGACCTTGGCCCAATTTAATCTGCTCGATATCCAGCAGACGCACATTTGTGGTCGATTGAGTTATTGACTCTGCTGACGAGGATGCGACAGCTAACAGCAACTCAGATCCGTCGCCACTCATGCGAATGTGAACACGCTGTTCCTGGTTTAGCTGCTGGTCTGGTTCACTCGCTGTCGGCTTATCAGCGGTTGAATATGAGAACGTGGCACCACGTTTTGCTGCCTGCACGCCTTTCAAGTATCGCTCCTTTATAACATACGCAACGATTACACCCTCGACAATTAGCTCAATCACTTCCTTTGGTCTTGGAATGATTAGCTTTGATGTACCTGAAGCTGGCGAATGCGAATCGGCAGTGCTGTCTCAACCAACTACAGATTTCGTCAGTGAAAAGCTCTCCCCAACAAAAGGAAAGCCGGCTTACATGTGGCTGAAGACTGCTCTTGAACTGGAGCAGGTCCTGTTGCTCAATCAATGAAATCAGTATCAAGCTGCGCGTCAAAAGAAATTTTCGACCCGCGTACGAAGAAGAGTTGTTGTGCCTGTCGTGCATGCAGCGGCATCCCACGCATGAGATCGCTCATGCCAGAATCCTCTGCACGCGCCACTTGGCCGTCCATTTCGATCCAAAGGTCTCTGAAACTGCTGGAGGTGGTTCATGAGTCAATTTCTCTCGCTCAAGAACCGACGCGAAAAGACAAGGCGCAATTCATGAAGCGTCGTGGAAAATAATCCGAAACACCAACGGTGGCTTCCTTTCCATCTCTGAAGCAGTTCCAGTTTCGCCAGCATGAGCACCTCATCGTTCGCATTCAATCAGCAGGCGTTGGGCGAATTGGCGCGAGAGATCCCGCGTGAGCTTCGTCTTGTTCGTCTGCGCCTGCGATTCGGTGGCCCCACGCAAGTGAAAGTCGGTGAAAGGTTCCAAATCGTCGTCGACTTGATCGATGAAACGGGGCAGCCGCCAAAATTGAGCTCAACGCTGTTGGAATCGCTGTTGGATTCGCTGGAGCTCACGCTCAGCTCCACTGAAGAAGAGTCGAATGATCACAAAGATGCGCCTTTGTTTTCGCTCGGTGCTGTCGCGGGGTCTTCTGGTGCGCAATGGGTGAAGGGACGATGGCAATGGACTCTGAGCACCGCGTTTCAGCTCGAGAAGCAGTCAACGGTCATTGAGAATTTGATACCGGCAGTTCGATTGTCAGTGCAAATGAAGGCTTTATCTCAAGGTGGAAGCTTGGTGCATGACGCGTTGCAGCAATTTTGTGTTGGAAGCCAGTGGTTGACTACTGACACGCTGGTGCTTCCGGTGCAATCCGATCGAATCGAATTGTTTACTGGCGAATCGGAGTCCGCAATGACCGAGCGTAAAAGCAGTAGCGTATGTCAGCGGTTGTTTTCGGTGCCCTGTGAGAACCAAAGCTCAGATTCGACTAAGGCCATCGTGATTCAAGAAAACTATGGGGATACAATGGGTTCGCACCTGTGGGACGCCTCGATCCTGCTTTCGTTTGGCTTGATTCACGCTGGAGCTCGATCACTGGTAGAGCGAGCCAACATGCTGGAGCTTGGAGCTGGCTGTGGACTTTTCGCTTGCGTGTTTGCGGCTATCTATTCCGATCCAGAGCAAGAAACTGCCAGCATGCTTCTTACAGAGCGCGTCGAGAGTCTTCCATTGCTGAAGACGAACCTCCAGAAGAACGTGGGGAACTCTGTGGCATACAAGCCAGCCTCTCTCCTCTGGGGCGAGCCTTTGGATTCGCAGGATACCACCAACAATGACGTAAGTACGACAACAGATCTAGTGTTTGCTGCCGACGTGCTCTACAACTGGTCAGCGCATCGAGAGCTGCTTAACTCCATAAACGATCTGTCGAGCGATTACGCCAGAGTCTTCTTAGCGCACAAGCACCGCAGCAAAGCGACGTCGCTGGCGCTGGAGCAAGTGCTCTCAGGGGAGCACCAGGAGCACTGCACCAGCAACAATGGCAGCAAGAAGCAGTGTCCGTGGAAATACTGGCAGATCACGCGGCTGGCGACCCTGGCGAACGTGGACCTGCTGCAACTCTCACGGAAACAAGGAGACAGTGAAGCAGACGCAAACGCAGTTTCGCATGTTGATCATCACTATTAACACAAGAAACAGCAGGAAGAAAAGAAAGAGCCAAGGCAACGCTACCAACTAGTTCTCTCGTCGCACAAGGCACTTGTCACGCATGTCGTTGGCCAGAATGACGGACTTGAGGCGGGGCTCCTGCAACAGCGACGCGATTTCGCTATCGCCCACGGCTTCCGTGTAGATATCCAGCGAGAATCTAAAGCAAACGATATATCAGTTAAAACAACCCTCTAGCTCTCCATCAAGCAGGTTTAGTAGCTCACCGGCCGAGCATAGGTGCTCCGTCCGAGCCATGCAGCTCCTGGAACAGGCACCAGACGAGCGGAGGCACGCCGCGGTAGTCGGTCATGACTTCGAGTTCAGGGCGGGGGATATCCGGGCGGCCCAACGCGTCGTCTTCCACGCGCTCCTTCCACTCGGGCTGCAGCAACACGCCGTTTGTGATGGGACCGGGCACCGGGCCATCGCGCAGAGCGTACTCGGCCCAGCGCTGCATCCACTGCGTGTCGATAAGCATCCAGCACTCCTTGCGCGAGAGTTGGGTCTTGTCGTGCTTCATGATCAGCTCCACCTCCAACTTGCGGCGCTTCTTGGGGTCTTCCGCGAACACGGGCTTGAACGACTGCGTGGTCTTGGTCATGCGGCGCACCTTCTTCATCGGCGGGGGCAGCAGGAACTTGAGCGTGCGCGGCTCGCCACTGAGTTCGCCCAGCACCGTGCGGATCTCGTCCAGTGTCAGCGTCGACACGTCTTCGCCGTTGATCTCCACGAGCATGGAGCCTGGAACGATGCCGCCGTGCTGCTCCAGAGCGCCCTGCGTTCCGTCGCGCAACTCCACGAAGCCCGTGACGATGGCATGGTCCTGGATCTCGCCGTCAAGGCTGAGACCCAGCGGGCCCGGAGGCGCGTCGGCCGTGACAAACTCATCAACATGCGGCGCAGCTTCGCTTTGTGGCTCTTCCTCTGTCTTGAGCACCGATGATGACAACGGCGAGGACACAGAGGACACCGGCGCTGGCTCCGGTTCGTTGTTGTTACTGTTGGACGTCGTGGCCGTGGTCTTGGTGTTGATCATAGAGGACGCGCTGCTGGAAGCTCGCTCGCTAAAGGACGCCAGCTGGGCCATGAACTTGCTGGAGCGCAGTTCCTGCAGTCCCTGCATGCCGCGCTGCGACCAGCTCATGCGCGAGCTGTCTCCACTGAATGACGAGGAAGACTGCTCCCGCGAAGGCAGCGCAGCCACGGTCTCTTCTTCCTCCTCCTCAGGCGTTGGGGGTACGCGGAAGACCATGACGCGGGTCAGGTGGCTGGTCTTGCGCATGACCTCGCCGATCTCCTGGAACGTACTGCAGTCCTGCACGAGGTCGTACTCATTCACGCGCACGAGCACGGAGCCGGGTGGCACGCGGCCGCTGGCCTCGACGGCGCCCAGCACCGTGCGGTCGGCTGACACGGGCGCGAAGCCCTCGAGCACGGCGGCGCGCGTGGCCGTGCCGTCCAGCAGGATCCCGAGCGGGCCCGGCGGCACTTCGACCTCCACGATCTCCCAGCTGCTGGAGGCAACGAGCACGTCCGTCATGATGATGATGCTGCGGAGGAGGATGCAGGTGTGAGGCTCGTTACGCAGGAAGAGACGGAGGCAGAGGACGACTCTCTCCCAGGAGCTGCTCAATTCCTGATTTCTCTGGTGATTGGCATGAACCGACTAAATTCGTACTTTACGCAGCACAAACCGTACGTCTCGGGTGGGTTCACACAATGAGGTAATATTTCACTTCGAACGTAAGTTATGAAAGGATATAATATCAACTAGTCTAACGCGAATGCGTTCTTAACATAATCCCTCGTTTTGGAACCCCGCCTCCCAAAAGCAGAGTAGCAGCAGCATGGAGCAGGACGAGAGCTCGCTGAGCAGCTCCAGCTCCAGCAGCTCCGACACGGTGCTGATCTCCCGCAAGCACCGCAAGAAGCTGCAGGCGCAGCTGCAGCAGGTCTCCGCCGCCAGCTCCTCCGTCGGCAGTGGCACTGGAGGCGCTCCCTCCGCGTCACGAACGCCCAAGCCACCATGTGTACGTCCATGCTTCTCTGCTATTAGACCACGTCTTCTCGCTCGATGACTGACGATTGCGCATATGCTGCTACACCAGACGGACCAGCAGCTGTGTCTCGTGTGCGAACAGGACGATGGAGAGCCGGCCTACGTGTGCACGGGCCCGTGCGTCTCGGCATACCACCTGCGCTGCCTGGACCTGCCGACGGCCACTTCCTCGCCGCCATCGCGTGAGAACTGGCTGTGCCCGTACTGCAGCAGCCACACGCACCGCTGCTTCCACTGCAAGAAGCTGGGCGCCTCCAGCAGCCCCGAGAAGAGCGGTAGCGGTAGTGGAGTCGAATCGCCACCAGCGGCGGCTACCGCGACGCCTAGCAGCGGAAGCGGCTTGCTGCCTGTGCGCAAGTGCCGAGCGCTTTCGTGCGGCAAGTTCTACCACCACGACTGCATTACAGCGTTACCGCTCGCACGAATCGCTGGCACGCACTTCATCTGCCCGGTACGATTGTCTATGCTGAGAGAAGTACTGTCGTGTTCGCACATGAACTAAACTCTGTTCGGCTGTCTGTATTTAGCTGCACACTTGTGCTACGTGCGAGCAGTCTGGTGCGGAGAAGGAGTCCGTCCGGTGCCTTCGGTGCCCCGTGGCGTACCATTCCAGCTGTCTCCCGAAGGATTGTCTTCAGAACGTCGCTGGAAAGCGCATTATCTGCCCCAAGCATTCAACTTCAGCACCTCCGAGCAGTTCTTCGTCACTCTCAGTGCTAGCAGTGGGTAGTTCAGCATTGAGCTCATCAGCATCGGCGCCGCCTTTTGCTCGCGAAGACGCAGGCGCAATCCAGAACGACTCAGAGCGTTCAACTGTTGGTGCCGCTACTCTCTCCAAGACGACAGTCGCGCGCCTTTCGGAGCAGGACCAAGACGAAGGCAATCGATCCGAGAGCTCTGTCGTGAGTGCTGGAGGAAGCAAGAAGCTCTCGAAAAGTGCCAAGCGCGAGAAAAAGAAGAAGAAAAAAAAACGAAAAAAAGCCAAGAAACGTGAATCTCGGGACCGTCAGTCTCAAGGCGACGATGATGACTCTATGGATGAGCAGTTGACTGATAAAGAAGCAGTGAAGACCCAGAGTGGAGAAGAGCGAGCGATTGACGCTGCTCGAGCAGATCGTAAGGACGAATCCCGAATCAAACAAGAGCATGGAGTGAGCGACACTGCAGATCACTCTATTATCAGCACTGGAAAGGGCAGTGCGGTGCCGACTTCACCTGTAGTGCCCGAACGAAGCAAATCGCGTCTCGCTGATGTTTTGGGTCCAAGTGATGATGAATTCGATAGTCCCGGCAGTCCAATCGTCGTCCCGGCAATGAAGCGTGAGAAATCGGCATCAGTGGATATGACAATCATTACTGCTGCGACTGATGGACGTGACAACTCGACGTCTCGCAAGTCTGACGAAGCTCCAGGAGTCAAGCGTGAGATGTCTGCAGAAGACGCTTCGAGCGTGAAATCTCCTGTTGCAGCTGCAGATGACGATTCGAGCCAAGGCCCGAGTGATTATTTCAGCAGCAGCCAGTCAAGCGCTGAGGTCAATTCTGGATCATCAGAACGCAAAAGTCGAAAGTCTTCACATTCGTCTTCAAGTCGAACGAGAGATGAGGATGGAAGAGGCAAGAGTCGAAAGAAACAGCGACGGGATGCTCCTTCGATTGATATCCCTGCGATGCCGAGGGATGGACTCAGCGCTGGCGAAGAAGGAGACGATGAAGGTCCGGGTGGCTCATCGACTCCTTCTCGGCGGTCGGCAGCAGGATCGAGTATGTCTGGTGAAGGAGTGAAAGAAAAATCTTCAAGCAGAAGCGGCAAGTCCAAGAAGAAGAAATCGTCGTCTAAAACTGCAGAATCGTCTTTGATCACGAAACTCGATGATGCCGAAGAGAAACTGAAAGAGCTAGACGATGAGGAAGAAGATGAAGAAGAGGCCAAGTGGGTGCAGTGTGATAGCTGTAAAAAATGGCGCACTGTGCCAAAAGAGCTTGACCTGGATACCATGCCAGATCACTGGTACTGCCACATGAACACATGGGACCGGGTCTACGCTTCCTGTGATGTGGACGAAGAGGTCGTGGAGCCGAAATCGTCTTCGTCTGCGGCCAACCACAGCAACAAAAATGGCTCAAGAAAGAGCAAATCGAAGAAGCATGCTCCTCCGCTTGCTCCGATCACTGTCCCGTCAGACGCTGGATTTGTGGATGCTATCAATACGCCGTCCTTATCTTCTGGTGGTATTCACCTATCTGCTGGTAATGACTCGGCGAACGAAAAGGAGAGGCACAAGGGATCGAAAAAGCAAGGCGATCGATCCAAGAAACGGAAGATCAAGCAGCTTAAGGACAAATACCGTGAGGTGAAGTGGGTCCAGTGCGAAAGCGCTCAGTGCGGCAAGTGGCGCGTCGTTCCATCGTCGATTGATTTCAGCTTGTTGCCTTCAGTCTGGTACTGCCGCCTGAACACGTGGGCGCCCGAGCTCGCAAACTGCAGCGTGCTGAATCCACTCGAAGTCGAATCCTTTTTACTCAAGTCTCAGTCCAAGAAGGGAGGCTCAGCGACTCCGACCTCAGGTCCGACGGCGCCCTCGAGTGGACCTGCACGGCCATCGAAAAAGCTGAAGTCGTCGACTGGAAGTGATACTGGTAGCGCAGGAGGCACGGGCGCACCCGGTGCTGCTGCTTCTGGCGATGGCGGCGGGTTACACATCGCGCCGGTTGTCGCAACAAAGTCATCTAGCAAGCAGGGCAAAGCTAAAGTGGGCACTCCTGTTGCTTCTTCAAATTCAGCAGCGCGGTCCGCCCCAGGCGCACCTTCTGGCGCGGCTAACGGCAGTGCCGTGAATGGAAATGCTGCAGGATCAAGCTCATCGGCATCTCAAGCTGTGAATGCGATTGCCTCTGCCCCTAATTCTGCGATCGGGGCTCAGAATGCAAACTCCAAGGGACGACGCGATGGTATCAAGAAGACGGTTCTCGAGTGGGCGCAGTGTGAGAAATGCGAGAAATGGCGCAAGCTGCCGTCGCATATCAAATCCTCGACACTCCCGGACAAGTGGTACTGCAATATGAACCACTGGGATCCGTCGCGGGCTAACTGTTCGATCGCGGAGGAAGTGGACCAAGAGCCTCTCCATGCGGCCTCGCCACTCCCGAGTTCGCAGAACTGGTATCCAATGCCTGGCCAAGGCGGCGGCAATGGCCTCAATGCTGGCAGCGGCAACAACGGCATTCGATCAAAGCGTGGCAAGCTCAGTTACTCGGAGCTGCTGTACGCAAGCACAGGCCAGCTTCGCAAGACGTACACAGCTGAATCGTCCACACTGTCATTTGAATACCAAGGCACGATGTACCATCGTGACGACCAATACAAGCATAGCAGCATGTACATCTCACCCGCAGTCGCATTGGCCAAGCAAGCGAATCGAGCAGGCAACGATCGGAAACCGGACAAGAAGGAGGATTCAGCCACGAATCGGAGCAAATCCTCAAGCACAAACGGAACAGAAGTCGCCAAGACCGATGTCACAGAACCCGCGCCCGTGGCTGTGATCGTGGACCTCTCGAGTCAACAGCTGGAGGAAGTTGAACGCATTGGAGACCTCATTCTGGACACGATGAATTTGCGCACCAGCAAATCGTTTGCGGAAGTGGTCGAAGCGATCCACGGCCAGCCAAGCGATGGATCCAGTCAGCCAAGCGTATCAGTTGCAGTGATCACTGCGGCAGTGAACCAACTGGTCCAGAAAGGCTTGATTGAAAAGCTGGATATAGATTCTGTCGCGTTGGAGGATTCATCAGCTACCAAACGGCAGAAGGCGACTGATAGCCCATTCGACAGCTCGTTGATGGCCAACGTAGCCCACTACCGCAAGGTGCCGACGCGGCCACTGAAAGCCAGCAAACGGTGGCACCACCTAGCAACACAGGGGCCCAGCAGAGACCCGGCCGTGTGATTAACTACTTGTGAACGAGGATCCGATTTATTTGTCTTGTGTTACCAATGACAATTGTTCACCATTCCTCTCTTTTGATTTGCCAAGGAAACATGGCGCGATTTCATTCATAGCTCTTACTGAGTCACATCAGCATTCGATTTGTCCGAAAGACGAGGGCGAAGGCACCAGGATCTCTCATTCAGTTATCTGGCTACTTCAGGTTCACCAGGAGGACGCAGCAAAGGCCTTGAGCATTTCCTTCCGACGTCGGTGCAGCTTTGCGTCCCGATCCGGTGGCCAGTTGATGGGTCCCAAGTTCTCTCGACGGTACTGATCATAGAGCGCTGTCAAGTCTGGTCGTAGGGGCTGTACTGGAGGCGCCAGTAGCTGCGGAAGCTCTGGTGCTGGAGTATTCTGGAAGAGCAGCAAGGGCGGCACAATCACGCTCTTCGATTCTTGGCTCGTATTGCGCCCTGGAATAGACGACCCAGCTGCTGTCTTCGAGTTCGCTCCTGCCATTTTGCGCAAGAGGCTTTCGATCGCATCGCCAGTAGACTCAGGTCTGAAAGAGGATGCGGTCTCGAGACTTCCAAGAAACATGCGCTTTGCATTCTCAGCACACTGCAGCACACCAGCCAAGCGATTAGACAGCAAGCCTTGAGCCATATATATGGTTGCACTGTGCACGTACCAGTTCCAGACCGCGCTGCTTCAGCAAGTGGTCAAATGCCGGAAAGCACGTGAGAAGAAACGACGTCCAGTCGAATATCTGAAGAGCAGGCACTCCGCTCTTGGCGTTAGCAACAGCAATGCAGTCCCGTGTCACGAGAACAGATCCTTCCCCCACTTCCATGTCTCCAGGAATGGGCTTCTCGATTGGATAGCGGAGTCCTCCAATGGCTTCGGCGTTGCGCATGTCGTAAGCAAGAAGCAGTCCATTCGAGTAGCCCAGCAGAGCCACAGGGATATCCAGGTTCGTAGTCGAACATACGAGGGTTGTTAAGCGCACGTCAGCGTGTTGCTGGCCTGGCCCGCTTCCACTGGTTGGTGGGGTGACAGTGCGAAGCAGCTTCGGCTTGGATCGATCTGTGAGATCGAAAAAGACGCATCGCTGCGAGGCTATGGAGAGCGCTGCGACGAATTGGTGTCGATGCATCACGACGCTGTCGTATGCAGAGGTGCCAGCGGCTGGAAGATAAGCGTGATCGATATCATCCAACACGTTCCAGACGACGCCAGAGCCATTGCTGAGCCCCACGACCAGGTACTGAGTCGTCGTGTCGAGAACGGAAGTTGCAATGGGCATCAGATGAGTCCACGTCTTGGATGGGGAGAGTGAGACTGCTGATGCCGGATTGGTCGTTGCTGGGAACACGTACTTGAGCAGTTTGGTGTGGCTGCAAACGACAATAGCGTATGGCTTCAGTTGGTGTGGATGAGTCGTAGCGTCCGGAAGAACTGTCGCCTTGGTCTCTGCAGCGACCAGGAAGTGCATCCGCATAGGATACTGCTTGCTCTCTGGGATCGACGATAGCTTCATCTGTGACACAGTTGCTGCGCAAAGATCAGCAACGACAGGCTCTGTCGTCATGGGATCCGTCACAGGCAGAGTATAGACAGAGATTTCACTCGACTTGGTCGCTATAGCCAGCAGCTTTCCATCCTGCGACAGTGATATCGACGCCACAAGCTCCGTAAATGAGGCTTTAGCAACTAACGAGATCATCAGACGTTCAGCACGAGCTTCTTCAAGCGGCAGTAGGATATCTCTGATCTCATAGACGTGCACGTGCGACGTAAGCGAAGAAACAGCTTGGGTTCCTGCTTCCGTGTCCTGATAGGAGCAGGTATCTTCAAGAACGTGCACTGCGAAAACGAGCGATACTCCGTTGGGCGCTGCACCAGCACAATCTGAGGTCTGAATGGGCGTCATGCCCGTGATCCGATAGATTGTAGTCGCCGATGTAGCCGCTGACTCAGAGGAATCGCCTTGCGGCTCCAAGCTGGTTGCTGCTTCGCCAATGGTAACTTCACCCACGATCTGCTTCAGTGCTGTGTTGATAAGCTGGAACGAGACTCTGCCGTCGGATGGCGACTCGAGCCCAATCAGAAGCAGAGACAGCGATGCATGTGTGGTCATACCAACGACCTTTGTCTGCTCCTGCTCGTTCGGAATATCCTTGAGCTCCATCAGGTCGAAGGTCTTGCAGCAAAGCTTCCGCGCGTCCTCGTAGTCGTCAGCATCAAGAGCTTCGTCTCCAACATGTAGCGCGATGGATCGAGCAGAACGCACGGATAACGCTGCAGCTGCACTGAGTTCGGCCTTGTACCGAGCACTCGAGGTCTTGATGATCTCCCACGAGACGTCGAGGATGTCCTGCTCCAGGATCTTGGCGATGCGGCGATAAGGCTGTGGCAGCTGAGCGAACACCAGCTCCGGATCGATGTGGTCTTCAGGCGGATCGATCTGCACCCATTGCAGGAATTTGGGCACGGAGACGCGGCCATCACGCGCGCCAAAGTGGGCCACTAGTGCTCGAGCGTCAACCAGACGCAGACGTACACGGTTGTTTTCTAACGTTTGAACAAACGAATCCGGACTCACAAGCCCTCTATGTGTTGTGTCGGGCTCGGCCAGTAAGATCTGCAAGCGGTAAGCACATCAGCCCCAAGAGTCTCTTCGTGCTTACTAGGCAGCTCTTACTTTCCACTCGGAGTCCCATTGCGACTGGTTCTGCGCAGCAAGTGCCCTGGATACGATCGTGAGTCTCCGTGAGCCAAGCAGCCGCCAGAGAGACCATGGCGATAGATCCTACCGGATAATCTCGCGGAGAGACTCGAGCTGCGCCATTGCGAGTCAGTCAGGGTCTTAAATGCGCCCCTTTGAGCCTCGCTAGTCCAAACGACGCTGACGGTTTTCCATAAAGCGACCTCTATCAAAAAAGCCAAGATCCATGCAGTCTCAACCATTCGACTGGACTGCATCGTAGCATCTCAACTGACTGTGTTCTCTTTGTATTGCATGGAGATACCAGTTGATTCCACCGGAAGAATGCCAAGAGCTCCAGATCTGTTTTTAGCCCCATGTCAAAATACCCAGTCGGGGCTTTTTGCTCTTGACGATACAGAGTCAAAGGGATCGAGATGGCGGCAGCAGCTTCGGCTGCCATCGCGGGCCATCACCCTCGCGCATTTGGACGAACCTCCAACGTCTGGCAATACATGTACGTGCAGCAGCAGCTATGATTTTGGTGCTGGTAGCCCCGTTGATTTGCATTGATGCGTGACCAGCGAAGGAGTTCAGGACCGCTCCACGCCCAAGACCGGGCTTCGAAAGCCGTCTCTAGACTCACTGATCGACGATGACGACAACGAAGGGCACGATGCTGCTCGGGATCCGACTGTTCCCGCCACCAACGAACGACGGACGTCGGAGAGAAGCAAACGGTCCAGCCTCTCGAACAACCATATCCATAAGGTCCACAGTCTCCCAGAGCTGCCGGTTCTGGGCAGTGGCGCAGCAGCAGGACCCGTCGACCACCCAGTCAAGAGCCCCAAATCCCATCTTGGCACCAAGCTTACGGTCCCAGCCAAGCGCACTCGCGTCGCTGTCAACGGCCAGGAGGTGATCAAACGGATCCAAGCGCTCGGTACATCGGCGTCCATGCCTCTTCTCACACCTACGAGTGGCAGTCCGATGGCCCCGCAATCGTTCACAATGCCGATAGCAGCAGCAGCACCGCCCGTTTCTGATGCCGACAAACTGCGCAACGATTTCAACTCGCAGCCCTCGAAGCTCTACTACGGCTGCAGCGTGGCGCTTGAGCTGTTCAACGGCCATATCATGATGGTCGGCAGCCCCGACGGACTCGTGCGCGTTCAATCGCTCGAGAGCCTTCAAGCGCCACAGATCAAGGGCTGTCGCGACCGCGCGATCTTCACTCTCATCGATCTCTCAGACGTGCGCAGCGCCAACACCATCCGCTATGGAGACGCTGTGTGGCTGCAGCTCAGCATTGGCCCCGGGGAGACCTCGTGGGAGCAGGGCGGCGTTCTGGGTGCCAAGGTACGCGAAGCTCCACAGCTGAAGGCGCTGGCACTCTCCAGCGAGGACCAGATCCGCAACGCGGCACAAGCACCGCTCATCGTCGGACAACCGGTTCCTGTCAAGGCGTATTTGCCCAAGGCAACGTGTGTTTGACTGCATATGCCTCACAATCCAGAGCCGCTGACGTTTCCGCTTGTTTGCTATTCACAGAGTCGAGACGATGGCGACACGCAGGCAGACGAGATCCAAGCGCGTGTGCGCAACAAGTCGTCAAAGATGCTGGGCAAGTGGATCATCCGATCAGCACTGCTGTCCGAGCGCAAGCAGATCGATGTACGGGACTTGGACGAGCATGAGCTCTTGGTATTCCGTGCCACTAACTGTTGCTGGTGGATAGACGTTCGTGTACAACAATGACGAGATCTACTTGGAGCAGGACTGGTTCTATCTGGGGGCGGATTCCGATGCGGGAGTGGCCGTCCTGCGACAACTGCCGCCGTCTTCTGCGCTCAAGGACATCAAGAAGGGCGAGTACGTCATCGAGCGGCGAGCGGCCTGGCGCATTCGCCTGTTGGACAGTAGCAACGGCAGTTCGGGGCTCTCGCTCGCCCAGCAGCAGATGGAGCGACTCTTGTTGCGAGCGAAAACGCAGCTCAAGCAATCCAAAAAGATGCGCGCCGGCCACGGAGTCAGCTACGGACCCGACTTGAACGGAGGCAGCGGATTCACCAAGCAACTGAGGCGGCAGGTCGCGTCGTCCACGCGCCAGTGCAATGATAAGTACCGAGATCGGCAGGAACGGCGGCTGGAAAGGCTGGAGCTGCACTTTGCGACACGGGCCGAGGCTCTCAATGAGCCATTTGCATTGAGGGGCAAGACGAGTACGGAGCTCATCCAGCAGCAAAGCACGATCGCCAAGAATGCTGCTTTCAGTCCGAATCAACCGATAATGAAGATCTCACTAGAGGCCGACCGCCGAAGAGAAGTGGATGCCGCAGTCAGCGAACCGCCTGCTGCAGTGAACAATGCAGAGCTGGAGGACGTGTGCACGCTCTGTCGGTCGGCCACGATCGGCTTCAATCTCTGCTGCCAGTTCCATCGCGTGATGGCAGCCGTCGAGGGCGAGTGCGCGGCTGCTGAAGCCACGGCCACTGGTCGACAGCTGAGCCAACGCAGTATGCTCAAGAGCAGCGGTGGGAAGCGAGGTCCATCGGACGTTGAGCCAACTCCAAGTCCGACTTTGAGTGATGCCAGCACACTGGATGCCGCAGGAGCAGAGGCAGATGACGACCTGGCAGATCCGGACTCACCCACGATGCACAAAAGCGTCTCGACCTCCTTCTCCACGAATCAGCACTTGAAGCAGCAGCGAGAGCGCGAGAAGGATCGGATCTTCGAGCTGTTCGCGCAGCAGGACGCCAAGATGATGGAGATCATCCAGTTCAAGCAGAAGGAGGCGCTGGACGCCGTCGCCGCCGAGGAGCAGGCTCGCGTGGGGCTCTCACCCGTTGCCACGCAGTTTCGCGACCGCTTCAAACACGTCGGGCTTCTCGCACAGTCGCATCAGCAGGACGCGTACGCCGATAACTCTGGGATTGGCGGCCACTTCCATCGCCTGCGTGAGCAGCTACAGCTCACAGCGCCAAACACGCCCACGCCAGTCCAGATCACGACGCACCACGTGCAGAAGCACATTGAGCTGTTCGGTGTGCCTGAGTGCGCAGTACCCAGCACGGAGCTGCGCACGTGTCCGATCGAGTTCCCACCGGAAGGCTTCGACGTCTACGGTGGCGCGATTGATCCAGACGCGGCCGATCCCATGCAAACGCGACGCCTGTTCCCGAACGAGCAGGAGATGGATCTGCTGCCGCCCGTGGACACCAAGGCGGCGCTGGAGCTGTACCTGCAGAACCGCACGGCCATGGGCGACATGCTGGACGGCTACGTGGACCTGGTCGAGTCGCAGATGCTGCCGAGTCTTCAGAGCGCCATGGACGCGCGCAACCGCACGTCGATCGTGGAGCTGCTGGACTTTGCGGCGCGTGCGTCCGAGTTCGTGTGCGCGCGCCGCGTGCAGGTGCAGATCGCGCGGCTGCTGCATGCCATGGCTGAGAGTGACGTGGGCGACTTCGAGGGCTTCGCGACCGCCTTCGAGGCGCTGCAGAGCGAGTTCGAGGGCACCGCCGCCTTCATCCGGTTCTTCCGCGACCAGCAGATGCCAATCAAAGCCAAGCGAGGCAAGAAGCGGTGAATAAAGTGGAGATTCGAGCCAGTACAATCGGTTTGTACCGGTAATTTCAACGGGTACATACTTTTGTGTGATTTTGTGCAGATACTTTTGAAATGTCTGTTATTTCCACTGGGACATTTCAGCCAATCAGAAGGAGGTGACCGCGAACCAGTCGTTTTGTAACGGAGAGTGGGGAGCTGCTCGGGTGATAAGAGCTCTCACTCGGCATTTGCTCAGGCAGCAGCACAACAGCAACACCCAGAACGACCAGCCACCAGCAGCAGCAGACGACCATGACTGCGTTTTTGCATGTATTTCAACGCCCCATTTGCCACTCAAGTAGCTTTTGTCTCGGTGCTACATTGGGTCTTCCATTATATGGCGGCAAATAGCAGGTCCCCCAGTGAATGTTGGGTCCATCAGCCTGACGCGAAGTTCCTGGGAGTGACTAGAAGCGCTGGGCACTTTGAAAGGTCAACCATGCTTCATGGCAACGCCATTTGAAGAATCAGCATTTCGACATCTTGTCACTATCTATTGCATGTGGATTTTCATACCTTGTGCGCGATGAGGAACTGATATTGTTGATCATTTTGATTTGATGACTAAAACCAATCATCTCTCCTACTCATACTGAGCGCCATTAATTAAACCAATTGCATCCTATTGCATATGTGCACACACTCGATCCCCCTATGATACAACAGTTATTAGCTCTAACAGAAGCAACTATCGAATCTGTACAATGTTGATACCATAATCTATGCTGAGGGGTATTCGCACCACAATCCGTTCATTCACCATATCAAGGCAAAGCGCATTAATGGTGAAGGATCAGTAAATGATGACGCTTTATTTCATGACATACTGTTATCATTCGTCTTGAGCGTTCTGTTCTTCCTCATTGCTGGCCGATGAGCCGTAGATGCGGCTGTACCGCTGACGAAGTTCAGCGCGTCGCCGTTCAGCTTCTGTTAGCTCTGCCGGTGGGATCACGGATTCGACCGGCGCAGGCGCAGGTGCTGGCTCTGGTGTCCGTGGTTCAGGAGTAGCGTGCTGCGGCTCGTATCGTGGGGCAGGCATCTTGTCTTCGAGGTCCTCGTCATCATCTTCTGGAGGCACGACAGCTGGCTGGGCTGGCGGAATTACAGGAGTGGCTGGAGGCGCTTGGGCCAGCCCCGTAGGCAATGGTACCTGCATCGAAGCGGGGATGCTGTGGGTAGGAACCGATCCGAGCGTAGCACTTGTAGCTTGCAAAACCGCTAGCTGTGCATGCAGCTGGTCGATCTGCCGCTGGATACTGTCTGGGTCTGCCAATGCGTGCGGCTGTCCGGGATGCAGTTGCTGAGCCCCGTGGGCGAAGGGCATGCCAAAACCTGGCGGAACCATGCCATACGCCGGATGCATCCCATAACCAAACGGCAAACCACCATACATAAAAGGCGACATGTACGGTAGCGGATACCCTTGACCAAATGGATGGAATGGAGCTTGAGGAGCAGCTGCCGGAGTGGTACCATGGAGACCCGCAGGTGCTGGGGCGCCTGGTTGCGCCTGGTTTGCTACTCCAGGCACGTTTCCCGGTGCAACCACTGCTGGGTTCGCCGCAGGAGCTCCAAGGCCTCCAAAATGGAACGGCGGGACGGCAGCTTGCTGGGGCGCTGCAGGGGCAGGAGCAGCTACAGGTGCTGCTGCGGCGGCAGCAGCTTGTGGTGCCGTTTCTGGAACAACGGGAGGTCGAGGGCCAGTTGGAATTGTAGATCGGCATGTCGGACATGTCTGCCATAAATCAAATGCGCGGTTAGACCCAACACGCATTGAGTGCTGACAAATACAAAAAATACCATACCTGTTGACGCTGAACCCACATTTTGAGGCAGTCCACGTGGAAAATGTGAGAGCATGGCAACTTCTTGCATGATACAGGCGTCATTTCTTCACGGCAAATGATACACGTGCGATCCGTCTCTTGTAATTCTTCTTCTGTCGGGCTTGGGAATCGCTCGTTCAAATTTGCCGTGATTTTACGGTAGCGGAAGTAAGACGCAATGCGTCGCTGCAAATTCTTGATTGACACCCACAAATCACGGATGATATGGAGCGGCATTCCATAGTACGTCAATATAATCATGAAGAACACCTACGTTCAATCAAAGTGAGTAAATACTTCTAGACTGCCAATGCAGCTGCGAACGTAAAAGCAAGCTTTACCAGGTAAGTGATCAGTTTCAGGATTTCCGAAATCAGCTCAAGGTAGAACAGGTAAGTGAATTTGTTGTTCCAATTGCCGTCCATACGTGAGTCGATTACGAAAAGCACGTAACGCAGGAACGTAGCGACCAGCGTGATCAACAGGATGAGAAACTGCAGAGAAATCGAGCAAAGCAGCAGCGTAAATAAAACAAGCTCAATCAGGATCATCTGAAGAGACGATCATACCTCAAAGCCGAAAAGAATAAACACGGACGGTCCGAGATCCATGACTTTCATGCCACAGAGCACCACGAACGTAAGATCGACGGCAGCCAGCATAGTCATCAGGCCAACTAAGCGAACGTGCGTGGCCCGCGTAACAAGCTCGGTCTGCTCAATCTGTCAAATACACGGACACATGTCAGACAATTGATCAAAGTATGCATGGGATAAGCCACATACAAACTCAATGCGCAGCTGCGAGAGCCAATGGAAGATCTTGAGGAACACCAGCGACGTGAATAGCGCCACAACGTGGAAATTGATCTCTTCGCGGAAGATGGTGAGCGCGAGGCACGTCTCCGTGACAGCGTAGCGGACATTCTCATGGAGGAGCTACGAGGCAGCAGCACAGCGTCATGAGCCACTACCACATATAATCATCCAGCAGAATGCGCTCATACCTCCACTTCAGCGTCACGCAAAGTGCCGAGGAATATTGACTTGACCATTCGACCCAGTAGCATCGTGAGCACGAGCCCACCATTGCCGAGGATCAGCACGCTGATCTTGGAGGTGACCAAATAAATAACCGCGGGGTAAAACTGCTGGCGCGTGACGTAGGTGTACCATAGTAGACCCGCGCACGCGAGCAGACTCGTGCTGGCGTAGAACCAGAAGCGGACGGCCATGGCAGGGCTGACCTGGGCTTCGCTTCGCGTCTTCTACGTGGCAAAATGGTATCGAAAATGGCGAGATCGTATAAAACACTCGGGGGTGTATTGTACGCAGGTACTCGATTTACTCGTTTAGAGGACCCTAGAAATGAGCTTCAAGTACGTGGCCCAGTGCTGGGGACGCGCTTGAGCGAAAGCTTGCGCCGCTTCGGCGCCTTGCGTACTTGGACGATGGGAGCATGTGCTGAGCTTTGCGACGTTGCAACATTTCTGTCATTCGCATCTCGCTTCTTTGATGGCAGCCCAGTTCTCTGATCGTAGGTTGCAGCTGGCGTAATTCTTGTACCGCCAATCTTGACTAGCGGGAGTTTCGGCTTGGAGCCTATCCAATGCAGCACGAACATAAGTTAGATATAATGTGGGAAGCAACCGTTTACTACTGTCAAGCGGCGCTTACAATATTGAACAGCTTTGCGGATCAGTGCTCGATTTGAGTCTGGTATCACAAGAAGTGTGAGATCCTTTCTCACAAAATAATACATAGCACACAGCTCGCGACGATATTACCTGCAAATATGACTTTGTAGCCCAGAAAAGAGCTTTGTGAACCACGTTCCAGAAGCTTTTCCTGCTCCATTCGAATCAAAATCGATCGTGCCAGCATTATCTTCACTTGCAATGAGTTCGATAACGACTGAGCTGTAATGTATCGCTTCAGCTTTCCGTGAGTCACGTTAATTGCTCCTGCATCAAAATCATTTTACAAATCATCAGCATAAAACAAAAACACCAAGAGCAATGTTGGAACATACCAAAAAAGGTTTCTCTGTTGTGAGCGATGACATTGTAAACGGAGGATTTCTCAGTAACTTTCTCAATTGCTCCTTCATTGGTAAGCTGAGGTAGAAAACTTGAATAAGAGACACCCAAGCTTCATAACAAATTGCTGGAACATACCTCTTGAAGCCAAGTGGATATAGTTGAAGAGACCATGCCCGGGAATTTTTGTTTGATGCTATAAAAGTCGATGTTATTAGTCTGAGTAATAGCAGACGCCATTGTGGTAAAGTGCAGTGAAATTTCTAACGTACCTCAACTCATCAACTTGATCAGACAGGGTGATGAACGACAAAAAATCATCTTGTGTTGGATGTTGCTTATGACTTGATTTTATTGCTGGCTGAATCTTGTGAAAGTATTCGGACTCTGTCTCACTCCCATCGGTTTGCGGCAACTGGCTTCCATGATCTACTTCATGAGGCGTGCATCCTAACTTCTGCTGGCTCATGGCTGTCGTGTCCGAAAAGCAATCGATATCGTCACCATGAACACTTTGCGCATCCTTTTCAGACATTGCTGGCTGGGATCCATGCTCAGACACACCCTCAAGATTATCTTCAACGGCTTGCAATTCCATCGTCACAATATGATGTGACGTGGCAAGTCGTCCCTACAAATTTTATGATGATCCACGTCATAAAATAAAATGGAAACTCTAACAGCATTCTCGTCAGTGAATCCTACCACGTCAATTCGTAATGAAGGTCCCTGAATCGGATTTTCGAGCTCTGCAGGTGCCTTCTTGAAATATTTGGGTTGCCATCCAGCTGGACAAGAGTCTTTTACACTGATGTGAGCCATGAGTTGTTGCATCCCATATCTGTGAAATTCCTTACTGTTGAAAAGCATCTTCATGGTGATAAGACGATTCGACGGAAGGGGGTCTAAGTTGTTCGTAATGCTCACGAGCGACCTGATCAGCTGAATAGCCTGGATCTTCACATGTTCAGGGCTGCAATCGAGAGACTTTACTCCCGTAAAGCTTGTTGATAAAGCCGAGGAGCCGCTCGGGTCGTACTGTATTTGGTATGTGTAGCTATGCATCAAACATTACCGTCAGTAAGTTGTGGACACAAACAATTCTTGTAACCTCGGTACCTCTCCAGCAATTTTCGTGGCTCCTTGTTTGATGAAACGGAGTAAATGCAAAACACCGCAGAATCGAGATATTTCCTCTCCAATGCATCAAAGACTACATGATATGCGCATTAGAGTATTCAAAAGCGAAAGACGAGGTATGCACAGCTAGCGCATACCTCCTTCTTCGAGCCATTGTGTGATCAGAAGCGCGTCTTCTGAATCACTGTCGGAGTCTTCCTTCTTCGGCGCAAGGCACTTGATATGCATGTCTGCGTATATCTAAACAAAGCAGTTAGCCTTAAGATTTTGCTGCGCGATATTTGTTACCAGATTCAGCATAGTGTACCCGCTCCTTGAAAAATGCTTCAGGGAATAGATCTAGCAAACGATCCACATTGAGTAGCGCCTCAAGAGTATGCGGACACGCATTTTTCACCCAAGGGAGACAGTTGCAAGGGCATTCTGCACATGGGGAAACGCGTTGCTTACTTCGCAGGTAGCAGATCTCGGACACAGACACACGAATCCTATGAAACACATGGCTTAGTACCGTCCCCCCACAGACTACGCCACTTAACCAGTGGACCATGAGTACGTACATGTTGCGGATCACATTGAGCGACTGCATCTGCGTGAGACCTCTGGTCTCCTGCAGCGTCTTGGCCGCCGGCGTCTTGGTCGTCTTCTTCGTCCGCGGCATCTTGGCAACTGCAACTCAATGCGCGCACTCAAAAACAAGAGTGATGGTCATACCCTCTTCAAGCCGATTGAGTCAGAATGATGGTCGTCCTTTAGCGCAATTCGCGTCTGGGCCAGCAAGCGTAGGCTCAAGACCACCAGCCCTCACTCCCCCGATGCTATCTAGAGCTATCCACTCAGTGCCTACTTGCGAAGGTACAAGAAATTTTGGTACAGGGATTCAATGACGGCGAATGTTTACGGGCAGATCAAGAATGAAGACTCATGTTTTGCTAAAGAGGATCTGACGATGCGACTCCGTGAGCTACCCGATTGGGCGCCCTTCATTTACGTGAACTTTGGGCGCATGAGATCAACCTGCTTGGTCTTTTCATCACTGTCGATGATGGGCTGGAACTCCACGATCTCGTCCACGCGGGCCTTGATCTCGGGCGTGATCTTGTCCACGAAAGGAATCGCTTGCAGGTTTTCCTCCAGTTGCTGGACGCTCGTGGCACCGAGCATCACAGTCGATACGTTCGCGTTGGTCGCGCACCAGGCGATCGAGAACTGCGCCACGGTCGCTCCGATCTCTTCCGCGATCAGCGCCAATTGCTTGGCCTTTTCGATGCTCCCGCCGAAATCGTTGATGAGAGATTTGACGTAAGGCAGGCGATCGAGACGCGAGCCCTTGGGGATCTCCGTGTTGTACTTGCCAGCAAGAATACCTCGAAACAGCGGCGAGTACGTCGTCAGGCCGTATTTGTACTTCTACAAGGCAAGCACAGATTAGATATTGCCCGAATAGTGACAGCCACATGACGTATCGCACCTTGTACAGATCGATGAAGTCGTAGCCCACACGAGAGCGCTGGAAGATGTTGTATTCGGGCTGGTCGAACGCCTGCATCGATGACAACAGCAATGATCAGACCACGATCGCAGCTATGGAATGCCACTATAACCAAAACTACGCACCGGTCGGATCATTCCCAAGCGATCGGCAATGTCGCAAGCTTCTTGGATTGCATACGAGCTCCACTCACTTGTGCCCCAGTAGTACGCCCAGCCTTGGTCGATCACGTAGTTCATGGCTCGCACCGTCTCCTCCATGGGCGTATTCACATCCTGGCGATGACAGAAGATCAAGTCCACGTTGTCGGTGCCGATGCGCTTGAGCGACGCCTTGGTGCCTTCGATGATGTGCTTGCGCGTGAGTCCATGGCTGGTGGGCGTCGGCGGGGTCTTGGAGCCCATGAAGATCTTGGTGCTGATCACGAGGTCTTCACGCGCCCAGACGCCTTCGTCAATGCCGCGTTGGATGGCTTGGCCCATGATGGTCTCCGACAGACCCAGCGAGTAGTACTCGGCGTTGTCGAAGAAATTGACACCACTCTGGAAGGCCTTGACCATGATGGCGTAGGCTTCTTCAAGATCGCACTTGGAGCCGTCGAACGACATGCAGCCGAGCGAAAATGTCGACACGAGCAGACCGGTGTTGCCCAGGAAGCGGTACTTCATCGTCGTGGTCGTGGTCATCGTGAGGTGGTTGGTTCGGAAGCTTGTTGTAGCAGAATGCAAATGGAGGAATGAGCAATTGACTTCTTTTAGCCGGGGAGTCGGGGAGTCCGACTTCGGTGAGCTTCGAAAGCGATTTCGACAAGCGCTCACGTAATCACTGGAGCAGGCAATGTCGTTTTTTTCTGGATTATGGTAAGCTCAAGAATGTGATTGGGCACTGATATGACCAATGATTGAGGTCAGCATGCTGCAGGCCACTGAACTTGTAGTTCCTGTTCTTCATGCGGGCAGCTGTCGGAGTCTGTAATCTCATAGGGCCCTTGTGCGCAGTGATCTCTCTTCCTGGAAACAATTCATGACGAGAATTGAAGGCAAGGTTACTAGGACAATCGCTCCTTCAACTGGACATCGCCAATCGTTTGATCTGGATCTCTGAAAAACTGTATTCAATTTGGAATGCGATACATGTGCGCGAGCCGTCAGTTTTGGTAACTTTCCAGTATTCTAGTTGAGCTGCGCACTCAATGAGCACACGAATTGGAAGAGAGAGCCAGCCGGTCTGATTGGCCACTTCAGTGTCCAATCACATTCTTCAGCCTGCCGCAATCGCCATAGTTGACTCTAGACAGTGACCACGAAGAACGTGCTCAACATAATCGAACGGACGTCGCTCCTGTGATGAGATCTGAAGCGTAGTCCAATCTGCTCTAGGCGACAGGCTCGGCTACCTATCGCAATTGGCTGCATGGAATGCCCTAGAGCCATTCGCTAATTCGCTAATTCGCTCCACAGGATGATCGCGCTCCTGTCCAAGTCCCCGCGTTTGCAGGGCTACGGCTCCTTTGGCGACGCTCCTGAATCAGGTGCGCCCAAGCCGCGACCCATTTCCACGTCGTGGCTCTCGCACACGCTCTTCTCGTGCGCCACGCCCATGATGCAGAAGGGCAACGGCCGTTAGCTCAACATCGATGACTTGTGGGATCTCGAGGGCGATAACCGCTCGGCCGTGGCCTATGCCAAGTACAAGCAACAGTACGACCGCCAGGATAAATCGGTTGTCCGCGACATGGTGCACACCTACGGCGGCCCGTTCCTGCTCTGCGGCGTGGCCACGCTCTTTTCCACGGCCTGTAACGTGCTGGCACCCGCCGTGCTGCACCATGTGATCGACGCGTTCACGGCGCCAGTCATCAATGTCAATAACCTGAATATCTGGCTGTCCGTCTTCTTCGCTTCGCGCCTGCTCAACGCCATCGTGAGCGCGCAGATGAGCTTTCATCTGGAGCTCATCGCGATGCGGCTGACCGCGGCTCAAGACAATCGTGCTCGGGCTAAAGCAAAGACCCTTGGCGTTGTGGCATCCAAAATAAAGATCCCAAACAGCAAATCCGGCACCACACGCTTCATTTTCATAATCACGCGCACTCGCCACTCCAACTCAATATCTTTCTCACTCTTTCTTATAACAATCTTAAGTCCAAAGCACGACGAGGCCGTTCTTGTCGCACGACGCGACGCCCTGACCGTCAGGTCGCCAGAGACAGCTCGCAATCGCGCCCTGATGGCCAACGCGTAATTCTCTTTCCAGCTTGCCCGTGATAGCGTTCCAAATGATCATGGCACCTGAAGTGCTGCCGGCTGCAGCGAACACACCATCAGGACTGAGCGTCGCCTTGCACCAGTCAAAGCCGCACTGGTAACCTGTATACTTGAGCGTCTGCACGATGGTGAACATGCGTGGGTCGATCACTTGTAGCGTGTGGTCGCGGGAGTTGGTGAGCAGTGAGTTGCCAGACCGCGCAAAGCTCACCGACGTGACTTGGCCCTGGTGCAGGTTCTTCATCTCTCGCACCGGCATCTTGGAGCGCGTGTCCCAGAACCGAACAACCCCGTCATGATGTGCACTAGCAAACTGACCACCCACGGTCATGGCGATGTCGTTGCAGCTTGAGCGACAGTTGATGGTCTGTCTGCTGGTGCCGCGAGAGACGTCCCACACACGCATGCACCGGTCCGAAGAGCCCGTGATGACTTCGTTGGGCGATGTGAGCGAGAACTCGCCGGCCAGCACCTTTCCCGAGTGACCCATGAGCGTCTGGAACACACGTCCGGTGCCCACGCGCCAGATGAAGCACTTGCGGTCGCATCCAGTGCCCAACACCAGCTCGCCGTCCTCTGACACGCGTACACAGAGCAGCGGATGCGCTGTGCCCACGCCTCGATACTCGCCCATTGCCCGACAGGAAGACGTCTCCCAGGCTCGAACGGTGCCGTCGCTGCTGCCGCTGAAGAGTATCTTGGCCGAGGCGTTGAAGCAGATCGAATTGACTTCGGTTGCGTGCGCTCGGATCGCGTGCTCCACTGAGTTCACGAGCTTGGACGTGGTCGTGGCGCAGGAGTCAATGAACAGGCGGCTGACGCTCTCGGCCATCTCCTGACTCGCCATGGAGCTTCTCGACGGAGCAGCGGGAACACCAGAGCCAGACACCATGCCTGGCTTGGCCACAAAGTCTCCGGTCTCGTGGGCACTGAGCCACTCCTGCATCATGGCGCTCTTCTCCAGCAGCTTCTCCTCCAGCTGGTGAATCCGCTGGCGCAGACTCGCGTTCTCGCTCTCGCTGGTCTCAATCAGCTCACGATGACGCACAAGCTCATCACGCACCAGTCGCAGCGCGTTGTCCAGCTCCTTGATGGCTTGGTCCTTCTCCTGGCTTAGGATCATCTCTTCCTCCAGCCGCTTGGTGAACAACTCGAGCTGCGTCTCCCACTGCGCACGCGCCTGCATCAGCTCCTTGCTCTCCTGCACCAGCTTGAGCTGGTTGCCTACGTAGTCCACCAGCTGCGCGTTCTTGGCGCTCAGCTCCTGCTCCAGCTTCTGGATCGTGAGCAGATGCGTCGACGCGACAGACGAGCTCGAGTCCATGGACGCGTCCAAGCGCATGCTGCTGGTCATGGACGCAGACGTGCTCTGCGCGCGGAAGAGCAGCTCCTGGTGCGACTGGATCAGGTCTGAGAACGCGTCAACCTCGCGCCGATTGCGCTCGTCCAGCAGCCGCGGCGCCTCGTGCAGGAACCAGCCCCCAGCTTCCCCCGCATCTCCTGCCTTCATCATCATCTTCGCTTCTGATTCCATCGGTGCGAACTTACGACGTACCTAATGTTTCGGTAATTTACCGATCGGAAAATTATGTATTGTTGCTGTGGTGCACTGTAAACGGAAAAGCATCGTACGTGTATTTGGATATATTTAGGATATTTTGGGGGTACATTTACGATCGGAATCGTTGGTCAGATCCCATGATGGCTGTAGCACCCGACCGTACAGCTAGTGTCCTGTTGCGGTCGCGGCTAAAGGAGTTCGAAGCCTATTCACGCGCAGTCTCACCCCAACGAGCCATCGCAGTCTGCCTTGTGACTATGGCCCCGTCCTTTGGCGCAGCAATGCTCATTGAGCTGCTGCCCATGGCTTCACCCAGCGCCGGATGGGCAGCCAACTCGGTCTTCTGGGTGCGAACGTTTCTGTCATCGTTCTCGCTCACGTTCGGTGTCACTATGCAGATCCGGAGCGTCGCAAGCAAAGCCGCTCTCACGATCGCGAAGGTCGTGCTGATCAGCATCGGCGCCTGCATTGGCTACCTGGTATCGATCATCCTGATCGCTCGGTTCTGGGTCTTCCCAATCCCGTTTATGGTGGTAGTGGGCAATATACCGTGGGAGATATCGTTCATGGCCTCCGCCGTGCTCGTCGTGGGCCGAAGCATCGTCCAGAGGACGCCAGGACTCAAGTCGCAGCTGCAGTTGATGCAGAAGCTGGTGTCAGTCCAGAGCGTGCTCATGGTCATCTATCCAGCGTACAACGCCGTCTTTATTTCTCTCCACGGATACGCCCAAGTGCTCTTTGTGGTCGTTCTCCCACTCATCAAGTTTGTCATGAAGCGCTGGATGACGCATATACCCGGCCAGACAGAGACATCGCTGCTGATCGCAAAGACCACTGTGGACACGTTTGAAGCGCTGTATCTGTTCAAGTGCACGCAGGCTGCTGGGTCTGCTGAGTCCACGATGATGCTGATCCTCGTTGATTTTTTCCAGAATGTGTATCACCTTTGGAAATTCCGACGAATGATCAGCAAATTCAAGCGATTAGATGGTGGCAAGCCCGACGTCGAAAGCCTGCTTCATCGACTGACGCTTTCTACGTTGAGACGTAGCTCCAATATCCGTGTAGCCCCAGTGACCTCCATAGTACCAGCGATCGTGCAGGAATCCCACCAAACGAAAAGTATTATAGGACCGACAATTCAAACGATGGCAGAGAGTTCGAAGACTTTGGCACAACAGGATGAAAAAACGTTGGATGCCTTCATATTAGAATGCGAGGAGGTGCTGCTGATTGAGTTTCTGGAGTGCGCAGTCCCGATGTTCTATGCGCTTTACTTCGTGGTTCTGTACCATCTGCCCAATGCAAAATACTATCCAGAGATGCACGGGCTGTCACGAGCAAGAGTGGTCACGACGATCGCCAATATATCCGTTTATGCGATCCTGGAAGTTGTATCGTTCATTTATATGCACGTGGCGCTTCGGTGGCAATTCAACCTGTCTGCCCTTCACCTTCTCGCATTTACACTGGAAAAGCGAAGCGCCATTCTCCAGGGAGTATTTATTACGTGGGTTAATATCGTCTTGTTCCTGACCCTTGAGCACAATGGTACGAACTTCTGCTCTCGTGCTTGCGGCAGCAAATTGTTCACTGACAGACTTCTTTGCAGGCGTCGATTTCTCACTCCGTTTTACTTGGGTGTGAGAATGTCCTCTGCATGTGCTTTGGTTCTTGGAAATTGTAATTGCAAAGTAGTGGTTTGGGTATCCAAAACATTGATGTTCTGTACGTTCCCGATGGATGTGAAGTTGAAATACGTGACTTCGATGAAGCTTCACACCTGGAACAACCACTTGAACATGCGTCATAACACCAGTAGTCACGAAGAGGAAGAAATCCCAATTCGCAGCGCACCCAGCACTCGGCTCGACTAGTGAGAGCAGCTCATTAAAAACAAAAGAGTCGAATGGATACACCATTGCGCACACACAGCGATGATTCATTTCCTTGAAGACGAATTCACTTATCGCGCAAATGACTGATTATATACCTCATCAACTGGCATTGATTGACATTACTGCTGGTGTTGTATAAAAATCTCTGAAGAAAATCATTGAGACGATGCTAACGAAAGAATTCTTATGCATTGCAACGTAATACATTTCATCGAACGATATATCAACTTCAGAGTTGGTGGCTCATCGAAGGAAATCTATTGCTGACAGCTTGTAGGTCTATTTTTGAACATGTTGCTAAATGCAGTTCTGAGCTTGCCTCTTAAGGAGCCTATGGGAAAGTTCGCTCCAAATTTAGTTAATCAAATTTGCTGTCTGTGGTGTTGTACTCACTCCATGAAAACTTGGCTTTTCGCCAGCTACGTTTTCACCAATATTACCAGGCGTTGGCCTTGTCGCACTTAATGAGATTTCAGTTTATCGGGTTGAGTGAAGCGCTGGTGATCGTGATGGGCACGGTAGATTATTAAGGGGATCGAAGGTTCAGACGGTTCTTTCATGCCTTGTCTATCTGATTGGCATCAGAGTGGTTACTTATCGAATTCAACACCATCCCAAAATAAGCCCATATATACGTAGTTGCCTAAAAACATAGCAATGAAGTTTATTGCGAGTGCAGCAACGCACCACAGAGAATTTTGAAGCAACAGTACTCCGAGTATTTGCAATGACTGTCAATAGGTCGACAGCTCCTCGAAAATGGGAGCAATCGTTTAAATGCTATGCGCACTCGACATCGTGGAAACGAATGATCTTGGTGTGCGCACTCACGATGGTTCCATCCTTTGGATTGCGTATCCTAATTGAGCTTTTTCCAGTCGTGTCTCCAAGTCTCAGGTGGTCTGCAAACTGGGTTTATTGGATTCGATCGTTCTTAAATATTGTTTGCATAACCATCGGCGCATCCATGCAAATATGATCTGTTGCTTATAAAGCACCATTTACCACGAGAAATGTGATAGCGATCATTATGGCAACCAGCGTTCACAATCTCCTTGTAATAATTCTTATCTCGAGCTGTTGGGTTTTTCCGATTCCATTTACAGACCTTATCGGTCATGTGGTATGGAAATTCGCTTTTTGGGCTTATGTTGTAGCAATGCTTGGCGCCAAGAACACAATACGGAAACCAGCCGTGAAGAAGCACCTTCTGTTTTGTGAACAGTTAATCTTGACTCAAGGAATGCTGATAACAATATACCCAGGTTACGCAGCTGGGTATACTTCCTTGAAGGGCATCAAAAAAGCAGCACTTTCCATGTTGCTGTCATTGATCAAGTTGACCATGAAATTTCTTTTAAGTCGGCTACCAGGGCATTCAAATACTTTTCTGATGCTGGTGAAGGCTACAGTCGACGTTTTCGAAGCGCTGTTCATTTTCAAGTGCATGCGAGCAGCAACTTCTTGGATGTCAGTGCTGGTACTTGGTGTGGCTGATTTGATTTTGAGTATGATTCATATGCGCTCATTTTATCATTTCGACCGCAGCAAAAGTCGAGCGGCATTTAGTAAAAGAGATTCAAGTCATGTACGTGCAACGGCACGGAAATTAAATCGAATTGCGCCGTCTGTATCACTGTCAAATTCTTTCCACAAAGATGCAGCAACTCCTATGGTCATCGCAGTTAAAGCAGCAAGAAGCGGTGAAGTTTTGGGTGATCTTCATCTCCATTTTTTTCTCCACTGCCGCGAAATTCTCCTCATCAAGTTCAGCGAATGCGCGATCACAACTTTCTACTTGCTCTACTTTTTCATACTCTTCCATTTACCAAACCGTCGAAATTACTCCGAGATGGCGCATATGACGGTAGAAAAAATGGGCGTAACAATCAGTTGCGTTTCTAGTTACGCGTTTATTCAGTATATGTCTCTTTTGAGCATGCACTGGTGTCTCAAACGACATTTCAACTTGTCAGCGCCTCACGTGCTTTCTTTCTCGCTAGAGAAGTGCACCCCAGTTTTACATAGCACATTTATGCTTTGGGTTCACGTCGTCTTGCAAATGTCTTTTGAACACAACGGTGCGTAGATAATGATCAGTGGGATATTGTGAACTCAGTCTGACTTTTTATATATGTACAGGTTTAGATCCCACTTTCCAATTCAAATGGGTGCACGAATGATGTGTTCTTGTTGGTATGACTGGAATGCGAGAGTTTGGTGTTTTCCCATCCCATTTATAGAAGTCACAGGAACTATGGCATTTGTTTTCTTTTGGCTCTCGGCTTTGTCTGTGCTGAGTCTACAAAGAACGATTCCCTGTGAAGAAACAGTTTTTGTTTTGCGCTTGCATCATAATGGCGGACGAGAGTTTAATGGCTACTGTGTCGTGCTTGTTTCCCTATAGAGCATCGAACAAGTATCATTTACGACTATGTTGCCTGCAATCAAGTTAACCTTGATGCAGATCATGATTGACTTGCCGGGACATACATATACCTCTGAGACAACAATTGATATATTCGAAGCATAGTTCGTTTTTAAGTGTATGCAAACACTACCTCGTGGATGCCAGTACTGACTCTTGTCTTGGTCGATTTCACGCATGATCTGCGGCATATTCTGTATCAGACGAAATGTACCGGTGTGTTGAATAGACAATTGCAAACGATGGGAACCCGAATGTACCATGCAAAAACGCACTGCTATTCTCCAGAGGGAATGCAAGCACCTGAGGCGTGGCAGGTTAAATCGGTGTTTGAGATACCAGTTCATGCCTACCAGAAGATGCAGATCCTGCACATCCGTACGGATCTTCCGTTCGGTATTTCTAGCAGCTTAATTGTGAGATGCGAATGGCTAGTTTAAAGATAAAAATCATTCGCCTAAGGCCAAACGCAATATCGCGTGTCGCTGCTTCGGCTCTAAAAGTATCAAGCGTAAATCTTTCAGCACTGATACTATGGCATAATTCAGTTGCGCCTATTGTCATCACTGTTGCTACTACAACTCACTTTAGACGATTTGTTTCTGGGTTTCGATATTTCTTTTCGCTTCAAATGGATATATTGAATATTCTAATTGCTGGATACAGACGACTTTGTTGATCAACATTCAACTATACCCCCTGCATTTGTTCCATTGTTTATCTATGTACCACTGCTTGATAGCAGAAGCAGCACCACCAATCTTACTCTCTCGTCACAATCAGAAAAGATTATATACACAGCTTGTGAGGACAACACAGCGGTACATCACAGTCGGTCGAAAACTCATGGACCAAATCTCACTTGTATGTGATTTTCTATGATGATTTCAGGTGTGGATCTTACTTTTCGCTTCAAATGGATGTGAAATTTTCAAAAACGCGCCTTGGGAAACAATCGTATGCTTTGGGCGTGCTTCTAAGCTGCAAATGATATCGTAGCAGCAGATCAGTATTTGCCACGAAGCAAGTGGACGTAATGTATAATTCATAGAATAACCGACTGTAAATGTCTTCGTCCGAACAAATTAAATGGGCAATCATGTTGCTTTTCTAGGTCCTACATATTCGTAAAGACGTTCTATTTAGCCTGTACCCGAAGCTGTAACCAGTTTGACCAACTTACCGCTTTGATTTTCTCATGTCGATCTCATGTTTGATTTTCAGTGGACAAACACGAGCGGACATAATTTTCCTTTAAATAATTGTGCTTTCATCAAACCCAGCCATGTGGGTGGTATATATTCGCTTGTATTTGGCTAATTTAAGTTTAAACATACGATCAGAGCTCAAACGAACGTTAACGATTCTATTTTCGTAGGCCAGACATATATTGCATCACTTCCAATTTTTACTCTGAACAATTATGGCCACGCCCGATCAACACATGAAGCGCACCAGCAGCACCAAGCGGTTTATCCAAGCGTTCGAAATCATCGACCGTTTTACTGCATTCCATAACTATTCGCGCTCGACCTCATGGAAAAAGGTCGCATTCGTCTGCCTCAAGGCGTTCGCGCCATCCTTTGTTATTACTTTATTGCTCATGGCGATGCCGCTTGCCCCACCAAGTGACGGGTGGAGCAAAAACTGGGTCTTCTGGCTCCAGGCTTTCTTGACATCCTGCCTTCGTGTCGTTCGGAGTCGCCATTCCAGTTCCAGATGATTGTGCCTGACGCTTCGATGAAATGAAACATCTCGTGTTCATAGCAGTTCTTGCTGCGTCTGGATATACGCTTCAGCTGATTCCCGTTGCCTACCTCTGGGTGTTCCGTCTCCCATATACACTACTGGTCGGCGTACCAGGATGGCAATCGTCGTTAATCGCTGGCATGGTCCTGACCACTGGATTCAAGAATCTCATGACAAAGAAAGAATTACGAAAGCAATGCCGGACCATGTACATCGTGGTGACAATTCAATCCGCACTAATTTTGATATATCCGGCCTACAACGCTGTGTTCATCGCACTGGAAGGTCATGCCCAAACAGCTTTTTTCGTGGTTCTTGGGGGTTTGCATGAAACACATGCTAGCGAAGATAATTGGTCATTTGGACGCGGGGGCGGCGCTGGTCATGACAAGCGTTGAATTGTTTGACGTCCTCTATCTGTTTAAGTGTATGCAAGCAGCAGGGTCCAGAACATCGGGAATCATTTTAATCCTCGTTGATCTGGGTATCAATATATTCCACCTCTGGCGTCTACATCTACGAGGGCATCTTGTTGGCCAATATGGCGGCCGGTGGTGAGCTTGTGACAACAGACGTCAAAGACTTGATTCAAACTGCAATCAACGCAGCGAATCGGTTACTCGTGTCGACGGGGAAGAAGTCGAGCCTGACGAACATCCGTCCCTCCGCGCTTTCAGTCGCGCCAAATCGTGTATCACTTAAAACTCATTCTCGGATTTCCTCAAGGGTACAGCCAGTGGACGATCCAGGCTCGGCAGCGCGAGTGCTATGCCAATCCGTTCAAAATCTGGTCATCGAATGTGAGCAAATCATGGTCGTGGAGTTTATCGAGTGCATGGTTCCAATATTTTACGTGCTTTGCATTGGAATTCTGTACTCTTTTCTCCCAAACGCACGCTATTACCCAGATCTGGTGCACATGGACGCTGCCCAATTCATTTCTTCAGTCAGCAACATCGCTGCATTTGGTGCAATGGAGACCGTGTCATTGCTCTACGTTCACTTCATGTTTCAATGGCGATTCGGCATTTCGGCTCTTCATCTCCTGGCCTTCATGCTTGAAGGTCAAAACTGGCTGCTGCAGGGCGTTTTCTTGACGTGGGTTCCAATAATCATGCAGTATACGCTTCAACACTATGGTTCTTGCAAGAATGTGTGCCTTGATGTGTGCCAGCTGGTTCATCTCACTCTCTTTCGTTGATGTAGGTGCCGATCTGACGCTGCACTTCAGCTGGATAACTTGAGCCAAACCCAATCCGCTCCGATTACTCATTCGCCTTCGCCCGCCTTGGAGACATCGTGGATATGCCAATTCCATGAAGAAAATCACACTGTGCATCCATCCAATCGTATTTTTCTGATCGAATCATTAGAGCAAAATTGCCTCCTTGGACTGTGAATACAACCAGGATGATGATCTGCGTTTGGGATGCGAAATTCTATTTTCGTCCATTCATGAGGCCTTCAATCGGGCAGCTTGAATTCACAGTAGCTCATTGTTTCCGGGAAGAGCCTTCCCATCATGATCAAGCCAAGCAGCCATCTCATGAAACGCAATAGCAGCATCACACGATTGACGCGCACCGTGGAAATCATTGAGCGGTTTACCGCCTTTCACAACTATTCGCGCTCGACCTCGTGGCTCCGAGTGGCATTCGTTTGCCTCAAGGCATTCGCTCCTTCGTTTGGAGTAACCGTCCTGCTGATGGTCATGCCGCTAGCGCCGCCCAGTGAAGGCTGGAGTCAAAACTGGATGTTCTGGCTCCACACATTTTTGGGAACTGTCTGCGTCTCGTTTGGAGTCGCCATCCAGTTCCAGATGATCGTACCCGACGCAGCGTTAAAAATGAAGCATCTCCTGTTCGTTGCGCTACTTGCTTCGTCTGGATTTGCATTCGAACTTATCCTTGTTGCTTCCCGTTGGGTCTTCCCTCTTCCCTTTACATTACTCCTCGGAGTCCCAGGGTGGCAGTCGTCACTGATCGCTGGCATGGTACTAACCACAGGAATCAAGAACCTTAAAGCCGAGAAAGAGCTTCGGAAGCAATGCGAAGTCATGTACATCGTGATCTCGATCCAATCCACGCTCATTCTGGTCTATCCAGTCTACAACGCGGTGTTTCTAGCTCTCAAAGGGGATACTCAAACGATGTTTATCGTGGTGCTTCCTATCATAAAGTTCTGCATGAAGCGTGTTCTGGCACGGACAATTGGCCACTCGGACTCCGGGATGGTACTGGTCATGACGAGCGTGGAGCTGTTCGATGTGCTCTATCTGTTCAAATGCATGCAGGTAGCTGGCTCCAGAATGTCAGGCATGCTTCTGATTTCTGTCGATCTTGCAATCAACATGTTCCACCTCTGGCATCGACGCGGACGAGTTGTGATGGCCAATATGGCGGCTGATGATCAAACAGTGAAAACTGACGTCAAAGACCTGATTCAGATCGCAATTCACGCCGCAAATCGGTCCCTCGGGTCAATTATCTCAGAGAAAGGCCCAATTATGGCTAGCTCTCGGAATCCGATTCTCTCTGTGCATGTGAAGTCTCGGATCTCGGCCTCGGTGCTACCAGTGGACAGCTCGATGACGAGTGCTCGTGTTCTCGGTCAGTCTGTGCAAATGCTGATCATCGAGTGTGAAAACATCATGGTCGTGGAGTTCATCGAATGCATGGTCCCAATGTTCTACGTGATCTCCATCGCGATCCTTTTCTTCCTGTTGCCGAACGTACAGTATTACCCAGAGCTCGGTCGCATGACTTCGAACCAATTCATTGCTTCAGTCAGCAACATCGCGGCTTTTAGTGCAATGGAGATCGTCTCACTGCTCTACGTCCATGCCATGCTCCAATGGAGGTTTGGCATCTCAGCGCTTCATCTCTTAGCGTTCATGCTCGAGCGGCAGAACTGGCTGTTGCAAGGCGTGTTTTTGACTTGGGTGCCCATGATCATGCAGTATACGCTTGAGCACAACGGTTAGTACGCTAGCTCTGCTTTGGGACGTGTTTCGCCTTATATTCTATTGTGACACGGATAGGTAATGATCTATCGCTGCGCTTCAAGTGGATAACTTGAAGCGGAAACACCGATGGCAGCTAAGAAATTGAGTAAAACTCCTGATTTCATCATATCTCCAGCGGAAATTATATTTGCAAAAGCCCAGAAGCATGAATGCATCGCAAACGCCTCTAGGTGCTGTGGCGAATTGCATACGCTTGTGATTGCAGCAGTAGAGTGAGTCGTTCATGTTTCCTTATATGCTCTTGGTGTAGTAAATGGTTTCCTGGTATTCCGTGGGGCAGAACGGGAAGGCCACCGAGGACGACGACGGATCAAAGAGCTCTTTGCCAGAGTTGTACGTCACGTAGCAGCCCAGAACAAAGCACACGATGACGACGATCAGAGCCGGGATCTTCTCGTACATGGGCACAGACGCCCAGCACTTCTTCAAGTAGAAGATAATAGGCAGCAGAATGCAGGACACCGTGACACACGAAGCGCCGATGAAGTCCTGGAGGTCCAGAAACTGGTCTTCGAGCACAATGGACAGGACCACCAGAAGCACGATGACCACGATGCGCATGAGGACGTACTTGATCACGTTTTTGCCGCTGTACTCCTTTAGTTCTTCGTCGTACTCCAGCGATTCCTTTTCAATATCGGCCATCGACACGACCGACGTCTTGGGGAACGGAATGCGTTGCTCCACGTTGTCGTCTTCAGCCCCAGGCGTCTTGGCGGACTCGTAGTTCAGGACTTCAACATCGTCCACGGAAGGCTTCTTGTGCATGCCCAGGCAGAGGCGCTCGATCATGTAGAAGGCCGGCGCGATGATGACAGAAAACGCGATCGTGATATGCAGCTGCATGAAGAGGAACGCCATGACGACTGCACCCCAATTAGGTGCAAAGCCCAAGGCGCTGAGACCAGTCTCCGAGTCGGGGTAAATGGAGAACAACAGGTTGCCAGCGATCTGGCAGCCCACGGCCGAGTAACCGAGACTGGCGAGGATCAAGAAGAGGCATGAGATGACAACGACCGTCACGCCCACGACCCGAGGCATACGGGAGGGGTCCGTGTGCTGGCGTTGAAGCGCTGGGATGACGATGGCAGCTCCGTAGGCGAGCGACAGATTGCCAAAACTCGTGGCCACCTGCTTGAACGTGAGGTGGGGCGAAGGCACCGAGCCGTGGCCAGCCATGCCGTGAAGAAGCACACTCACACCAATGATATCGGCGATAAGTGTGCCCATGCAGCCCGCAAAAGCGGCCCCAGCGCCCTCCTTGAGCGTCGGAATCAAGCAAACCGGGAGGCACAAGAAGGCCATGAAGCAGATCCAGGTAGTCGCACTGAAGGCGCCCGGGAAGAGGTCGCTTAGCAAACTGCCACCCAGCACCAGGAAGGCACAAGGCAGAAGCAGGCAATTGCCCATTTGGGAAATAACGGCGAGCCAACGGCCCCAAGGGCCCATGCACCATTCGCCAAGGTCGCCAAAGGTCTTGACGGACTTGGGGGCCAGCAGCAGGACCTTACAACACGCGATGGACGAGTACGTGTTGGCGAAGGACATGAATAGCAGAGCGATCACGGCCAGGTACGGACCCGCGCGCGAGAAGTTGGCCGGCATGCCGAGTGTGCCGATGCCATACATACAACAGAAGAGGTTGAACGCGATTTTGCAGTCCTCGAAGCTGAAGAACGCCTTGGCCATGGCGATAACTTAGACGAGGAGAAACAATGGGCTTGAGGGCTTCAAAGTAACTCGAGAAGTGAGTTGGGCAGCTAGACTGATGCCCAAACGGCCATTGAGGATACAGAGGATCAGACAGATGGACATGTTTGGATGAGTAGTTTGTTGGGAGGACCAACAGTACTTCAGATCATGTCGGAAGTACCGTTGGTCCTCTTATCATGTGTGTCATCTAAACCACCATTAGCCAATCAGCAGAGGCCAACACCTATGGCTAGGGATTCAGTTGTCATGCTTGTAGGGAGGTTTGTGCTAGCTCTTTGACGTTCTGTATCTGTTCAAGTGTATGCAGGCAGCTGGATCCCTAGCATCAGGGATCGTTTTGATCCTTGTTGATCTTGGCATCAATATGTTTAACCTTTGGAATCTGCACCAGAGAGGACGCAATGTGTTGGCAACTATCGTGGCTGATCATCACACTCCAGAAACCGACGCCAAAGACTTGATCCAGCTTGCAATTAATGCAGCATACAGGCCATCGGAATCCATGCAAGCTCGAACAGGTCTGAGTCTGGCAAATATTGGCCCTCCAATTTTTTCTCAGAAGAAAAATTCACGTATGTCCTCTTCGGTGCAACCAGTGGACAATTCAAGGACGAGTACACGAGACCTTGGCCTGTCTGTTCAAATGCTGATTATTGAATGTGAACACATCATGATCGTAGAGTTTCTCGAATGCATAGTCCCAATATTCTACGTGGTCTGTGTCGGAATCCTCTTTTTCTTTCTACCCAACGCTCGATACTACCAGGATCTCAACCACATGACCACCGATCATTTCACCTCCTCTTTTGGGAACATTTTGGCATTCGGCGCCATGGAGTGTGCATCCTTGCTCTACGTTCATTTCATGCTCCAGTGGCGATTTGGAATTTCTGCACTGCATCTTCTGGCGTTTATGCTTGAGCGTCAAAATTGGCTTCTTCAGGGTGTATTCTTGACTTGGGTTCCAATGATCATGCAGTACACGCTAGAACACAATGGTTCGTGGGCCGCTATAGCATTCGCGAATGACATGATCTTACTCACTGGTACATCTCTGATGCATAACCAGGTGCTGATCTAACGCTTCGTTTTGCTTGGCTTTCTTGAATCGGCTAGTCGACTGAGGTTTGATCTTTAATGTCGGTTCGCCTGTACATTTCTATGCGATCTTGCAAGGCTAATAAGAGCTTTTCCAAACAAGAAAAGTATCATAAAAAAGTATCTTCATCGCGCGTTTGTTCGTAGTTCTTCACGATGTTCGCGATAGAAATCAATTCTTGAACACGATGTGCGAACACCTTGTCAGTACACTGCTTGTTGCCTGTGGATTTCTTGGACCGTCTTCTCTCCTTTCTCCGCGCTTTCTCATTCGTGTTTAATGTTTCAATCAGATTTTGGTTGCCAACAGATAGGACACTCAAAGTGGAATCTTTGTCATAGCTCGGTATTTGGGCACAATTTGGAACCGCTTTTCCCTCGTCAGATGCGATGCTCAGCTCTTCTTCGGTCGCAATGAACCGATCACCATTTGTAGCGCCTGCAGCCAATGTTTCATCTCTCAAATCTTGTCCGTGCTCACTCTCTGCAATTCGCATAAATGCCAGAGGCAAGTGTAAAATAGCGTTGGTTGGCGAAGAAGATCTGGCAGACTCAGGATCTACATATGGAGGTCGGACACATTGACTTCTTACGTATCCTGCTCGAGCACTGCGGATCCGCTTGGTATTTGCACTAGCAAACCTCGCAGACTGGGATGCCACTTGGTCTGTGGTTTTAGCTGTTTTTGGACGCTCAACTGGAGGTCGTGGACTAAACTCGTACGCTTTCCTTGTTACTTGGTTTGTTGGAGTGTCAGCCGCATGAGTAGGATCAGGCTGGAGATTCAAAGGCTGTTCTTGGTCCTTGGTGGCTTCCCACACTGCCTGCCACGGCAGATCTTGAGTTTGATCATGCAAACATTGTTTAGTCGTGATCAACGGTGATTTCGAGGGATTCAGTTGATGTGCCTGAGTGCAACGATCTTCTTGAGCCGCAAGGTTCTGAATATACTTGGATTGCATCCATTGATCACGTCGCTGGGTTTGTAAACCGTAAAATAAGGTCGATTGGTGCTGATATTTGACCAAGCTAGGTCCCACTGCACGTTCCTTCGCGTACGCCCATGATGCTATCATACCTTCAAACTCAGGATTAGTAGTCTCGATTTCATCAACGGCGTCCTCTTCGACTTCGCGCATGAGCCGTTCAATATATGCCACAGTGCTTTCGTAATCTTCTGAGCAAAACTGGGCTTCTTCCTTAGTCTCTTTTGCTAATCCTTTCAGATTCAATCGTTCTTCCAGCAGCGCCGCCCGTCGCTTCTTCTTTTCGTCAGTGGACATCCATTTCTCCTGATCCAAAAGGTTTTGAAGTGCGATATCGTTGCCAAATAAGTCGCCGAAATGATCCAGTAACTCATCTTGCTGTTGCCCCTCAGCATCTAGAGAGGATTCTTCAAGTCCTAGCTCTCGGTATGTGGGCTGGTGCATCGCCATTTCCCGAAAGAAGTGGGTTAGTAGATTCACGCGTGCTTCCAATTCAACCGACTTTGAATCCTTGTCCTCTATGGTTAATGCTTCTTTGTCGGTGCCAGATCCTTTCATAGGTCGGAATAGTTTTTGTCGAGAAGATCCAAATTTCGCTTGTGAGCGCAGCAACTTCGCTAACACCTTGGATCGAAGCGCGTCCTCGTGCTGCAACAGCCTAGTGCGCCGCTCAAGCGCACGAGCTCTAAGGAACTTCGCTCGTAAAGTTACAGCAACGGTCAATGTCTTGTTTGCAAACACGTTTGCTCCCGGAACGAATTCAGGAGGAGGGTCTACTGCCTGCCGCTTCTTTCGAAGCAATAGAAGGCGACGAAGCAAACTCACACTTGACCTCATCGGTTCACTTGGATTTAGAACGATGCTCAAATCATAACTTTCGCCTGAGCTCTGCTCGATGTCAAGCTGTGCATGTTCTGGCATTTTGCTCCCGTCTGGGTCTTCGGCATCGCCCGTTGCTTCAAATCCTGGAGGTAAATCCTCCCAGAAAGCGTCATAAAAGATGCCGTGGATTGAAAACACGGTGATGTAGTATATCCCTGAAGTCGAAAACTGCTCGCGAGCAGACGCAGTCACTTTGACGTCATTTGCTGGACCACTATTTGCTTTTCGCGACTTGGACTGTGAGATAAAGATCGTTTTGACTTCATTTGCTCCACTGGGAAACACGGACGTTAAATAGAGCTACTCTCTAGCAATACAAGGTCTATCCTCTTACCTGATGGTCGTATACCATTGAGGAGCCAACTTGGAGTCCTGCGTCTTTGCCGAATTCCCATATATCGACGTCATCATCTCAGTCATTTTCTCTTGGCATTTTACTACGCACACGTAGGAGTGCGCTGTCGATCCCTCGACACCAGCACTTCCTGGTGGACACAGGAATGAAGACGATGTAATGGCTGTGGATAGAGTAGCCGCCGCTCCAGCTCCTCCTCCTGCACTGGTGTTCTGAATCAGAGACGTCTTGAACGTGATAGAGAAATCGCTGGTTTGGTCCCGATGGTCGATCACGAACAACCGACTGCCGTTGCGGTCAATCCGTCCACAAGAACTCTCGTGGGAGCTATTTAATAGCGATACGGGGTCTTGCATGCTCGTGTGTAGAGTTAGCAGAGAGGGTGTTGATGCCATCGATGGCCTACCTGTCGGTATTTGCGATACTCTTCGGCTTGCGTATTCTGGATGCTGGTCTTCTCTTCCGTCAGCATGTAATTCTTGTTCATAGCTGTCCAGCAGTCGAATACACGCATATAGCGCCATCGTGCGCTTGCTGATGAACTCGCTCGGTATCAAGAGCACCGACGGATGCAATCCCAAGTCTCGAAATGTCCATAGTAACTGTTTCTCCAGCTCAATAAAGTGCGATCGCATCCCAAGCGTCTGTCGCCGCACACTCGTCCGGCTTTCGCGTTCACGCACTAGCAACTTGATGCTTGTCGATAGTTGTAGCTCGATCATTCTAGAGAGTGGTTAGTATGGGAGAGAATAAAAGCAAGCACAGCGTTCAAGACATGCCTACTTTTCATTGTTGGCCAGAAGCATGATCACCAGCGGAGCGGTCGAGAGCTTTGTCTGCGATGATGAAGCAACCGTTAACTTTCCTGAATATATCAAAGGCAATCAGGCGGCCTACTTACTCGCAGCTCGTAGTAGCGTGCCTTCTGCCGAATGGAGCAGGGCATGAGTGTATCGAGTGGGATCTCATGCCACTTGATCTCCTCTCGAGTCGGCTTCATGGCTGCGGAATCGTCCGGCATTAGTAGATTGCTAGAGGTTGGGACTCGAAAGATCGGTAGTGCTTCCTGCAATCGCTTGGTCAGAAGCTGCAAGAACTCGAAGCACTTGTCCCCAGAGCCGTCCTACTCACAACATCAAACTAAGTATGCCAGCTCAAGAGAGCATTGAACAATGCGCGTTGGTGTACCGTGCAAGACGTGGCGAGATCCAGCAGCGAGATGGAGAAGCCCTCGTAACTCAAGCCGTAGGTTCCGTACACGTCGAACTCGATGTCCTTCTGCCAGTCGTTCTCCGTCTGCAGTTGCGCCTCAAAGCCTGGGAGTCCTGGGAAGAGCCACAGAAACGCCTTGTACATGAACGCAAAGTACTTGTCCTGCTCCAGCTCCTGCCACTCTGGGATCTAGAAAAATGCAGCCTCAGTGCTCCAATTGACTCCACTCTGTCTGCTTTGAAGAGGACTTACCCGTTCAAGAGAACCGTCACGATGAGCCAAAGGCCAGCAAACGTCGGAGATGAGACGCTTGATGCGAATGTCAAAGTACGCACCCACGACGCTCCCCAGACGCTGCTCCTCTGTCTGTAGTGGGTCCTCATTATCACCATGTGCTTCTGCAGGTGCAGAGCCTTGAGCAGTGGAAGATGTCTC